>VZUI01025035.1:0-7500 GCA_013401135.1 Cettia cetti | reverse complement strand
CTAGGAGATTATGTCTGTTCACATGACTCCAATCATTATCTAAGCTCTATGTCCTGTGTCTCTTTCCATCAGCTCTAGGATTGCCTCAGAGATAGAAAAGGGAACTTGCACGGGTTGGGAGGCACTGTCCAGGCAGATGCTCCACAGCTGAGGCATAGCTACTCCTATCTACCTTGACAATTCAGCATTTCCCTCTACAGCTTTCCCGACCTTCACTTTATTCTCTGAAGTGCACATTACTGCTGTGAACTTATCATCACTATAGTTCCTTTTCTTTTGTACCTCGTTTTATCCACCAGGAAAGTCAACAAGTGATCTAAACTAGTCACTTGGCATCTGTGGACTGTGAACGAAGAGAAGGAAGCATACTGCTGGCATCAGCCCCTATCATTCAGTTGCTACTCAGATTCACAATTTGTCTCTTCACACAGAATGCAATACCTGCATTAGCTTGTTATGCACTCATCTTCTTCCTCATTGAGAACTTTCATTTATAAAGTTTACTGAGGAATCTGGAATTCCTTCCCTTTATTTGTATTTTTCTGATTGCACCCATTCATCATTTTTTGTCTGAATTTTAAACCACAGGTTACATGAAGTTGGAATGATGTTTCTTATTAATTCTCAAAACCCTGTCATGACAACTCTTGATTTTTGTTTTAGATCTTTGGGTATCTCTATAATCAGGATAAATTATTTTCATCATTGAAGTAACAATTTTGCTGTAAGGCCAACTGCATTTCTGCACTGATGTAACTGGGTCCCCCCCCTTTGCTTTAGTTACATGTCCCATTTTTCTTATTATAAGAGTTGTGAAAGGCAAGAGATAAGCTTGAAGAGTGAAACCCTTTGTCTGCTGAATCAACTAAAGCCCGTGGAGCCTGTGAGAACTCGTGGAAGTGCACTTCCAGGTGTAAACACACTGTCCTGTCATCCTCATCACCATTTAATCCCTTGAGCTTTCATTTTGGGTTGGACGAGAAAAGAAAATAGGCTTAAGTCCTTTGCAGAAAAGGTATTTTTTGTTTTGTGAAGCAGTTTTACATAAATATTCACACTGTTTATCACTCACCCAAAATGAACCTTCCTTTCCCATTTCTGCCAGTGGACAGACTTGGACAATCTTTACACCTTTTGGATGTTCAACCTGTTCTCATCTGTAATTTGACTTCCTCCTCCTTTGGAGAGGAGATTGTAAACTCCAGAGCAGGAAGCCCTAAGCATGTGCAAACTATTACAATTACTATTAGTATTACAATTACTATTACTATGGGCAAAAAGACCAGACCAAAGCAACAAATAAAAAACCCAAATCCAAACTGTACCAAGTGCAATGACCATTAATGATTCAGCAGAGAAATGGGTTCTTCAGTGGCACTATTGTCGTAGTTTTTGGGTGGGAGGACATAAAAAGAAAAAAGTTTTTTGAAACACAAATATAGGACCAAAATAACAAATAGATAATTCTTGCTAATAAAGCTGTGGAGGTGCATGCAGACTATGCCAGTACATTAAGCTAGCAGGACTAATTCTGGCTTTGCCTGTGATTTGCAGCATCACCAAGTAGTCACACAGAAAACTCAGCTTCATCTGCCACTTCTATTTTTTATTTTTAAAGCAGAGCTCCCTCCCTGATAGCAGAGCATCTGGGAAGAAAGACTGAGAAACGGAAATATCAGTGTTTCCTCCGTCCTTTGGGTGTTGACACCTCCATTTCCCCTTAAAGAAGATAACTTTGGAGCATCATTTTAAGTTAAGCAATTGTGTCCCACAATCCTAGAAAAATGTAAGAAGTAATCAAAGAGTAAAAGAAAAGGCACAAAAAGCAAGTGTGGGAAACAATCTGAGGAATTGAGCCACCTGCCCAAACTAATTTACATTCTTTCAGCAGTCACCACAATTGCTGCATTTCAATTAATGTAGCTTGATTTGACATTTTATCAACATTCCTGGAGACCTCAACAATGATTTTGTAACCCCAACATACAAACAGAACTGGCTCCAGATCAATGGGGAGTTCATTTCAATTCCACTTTTCAAATTTGCAAGTGCCTTGGGGACTGCTTTAACCCACTGCACAAACAGGCTGGACTATACTGGTCTAGATATGAATAAGTTTTTGCAAAGCTAAAGAGGTGAATGCTTCAAAAAATAACTGAAAGACTGGGGGAAAGTGTAGAAAGAATGTCACACTCTTTCTATTAACTGAATCAACTTTCTAAGTGCACTATCCAATCCTCTCTTGTCATATATACAGTTGCATTCTTTGCTCTGGGAAAGAATTGCCACTTTTAAGGAAATTCCAGTATTTTATGTCAACCCTTATAAAACTTATGTTTAAGAAATTCCTTTCTCCTCCTAAATCTTCCCTGTGTCTTGTAAAAGACCATAATTATTAGACCCATGCTCTAAAAGTTTACCACTCACATTCTCTGCTCCACTCCATCAAAGCACTGAACTGGTGCATCTCTGCTATTCCAAACATATCAGCCCTCTTAATCAACCCTAAAACTATTTTTACACCAACATATCATCTCCTCCTCTGCTGTGATCTAATCTTCTGACAGCTCAAAGTATTCTCTGGGAAACTTGACACTGATCCTGTGAAGCTCTCTTCATCCCTGCCCTAAGGTAAGGGGATGCCACCTTCCATAACACACTGGAACCCACCCACAACAGCTGGAGCTGCATATCTAGACATCAACTGTCTGCAAAATATTCTGAACTACATCGACACACCATTCAGTCACTAATTGCAAAATCTTGTACTTAATTCAGAAGGAAGAAATTCCTGTAATGTAGAAGTAATGGGTTAAACATAGAGCTTTTTTTAAGTGGCTCAGCTATACAATAGAGAATAATTAGGTATCCATAAAAAGGCAATTTAATAGTATACTAAATGACATTCCCCCACATAGGGTGTAATTAGTTTCATGTACTTGACACATTCATGAGAGATGTCAGACTGGAAGATTATTATTGTTTTTTTCATATCCAATTTTTAGTTAGAAGTACTTTGTGCATCTTCCTGCTCATTTGAGGATTAACAGTCCATTATTTTTGGAATGATTTTCCAGTATGACATTTCTCACATTGCTGTTAATTTTCTTTCCTGGCCCCTTTTCAGTATAGTGCATGTGGCTTTTACTATTTGATTTATTAAATTTGACATACCAAAGCACTTGCTCAAATTGGTCTGTTTGTCAATGAAGACTTTAGCAGAGATAACATTTCCAAAAGGCATGAACATCTGCAGAATGTCCTGGTCTCCAAACTCCTGGGGGAGGTGGTAAATAAAGAGGTTTGCCCCTTCTGGACCTTTAGGAAAATAAAATAAATAAAAAAAAAGAAGTATGAAAACAGCTATTACAAGTGCTACATTTAATCTATTTTTCCATAATACTTACTGAAGCTGATGGTCAGAAAGCATTTCACTTTCCAACTCTGAAGGAACAAAAGCAAGTGGATCATCAAAGGAGCGCAGCTGAAATGCAGCTCTTTAGAGCATCCCATCTTGAGAAGTGTTTACTAACTCTTACTACAGAAGTAGTTAAATTCATCCTCTTTCTTCAATTTACATGAGTGTCTTTCAGTATAATTAAGGTTAGGAAAACAAGTACAGAATGTATTTGCTCTCAAAATGCCCCAAGAACTGCACAAGGAGTCCTCTGTTGCTTCCAACACTTTGCATGGGTTTGTCAGTTTAATTCCCGTTGCAGGATTTTATGGAAATGGAAGGAGGTGAGCTCAGATTTTAGAACAACAATTTTAGATTTAAATTCAAAGGGCAAGAAAATGGTGCAGATAGGAATAAAAATAATAAGAAGAAGCACACCCTGTGACTTAAAAGTCATTGAAGTCAGTGAGAAAAAGACATTCAGAATTAAATTTGTACTGACTCATTTCAAAATGAGCTTTTTCAAAAATAGAAAGCACTGTCTTTTGGAAGAAGCTTTGTAAAGCAAGTCTTTTTAAGAAGTTCAAAATTACGTAGTTGGGTTGAAATTAAAGTGGCTTCAGACTTAGTTCAGTTTGCAAAGAAAGGTATAAACTCAAAGGTGCTTTGAATATTTTTCTTACAGACAAGATTTGAGAAACATATTATTAAAGGTGTAGGTTGAAATATTCTTCCTAGTACTGATAGGTTATTTTTTTCTCCTAGCTCAACAGCAACACACTGGAAATGAGCAATGGATGCCAGGAAGATTGTGATATATGATGGAGCCAGCTGTGGCCTCCCCATGCAGGCTCCAGCAGCATGCTGGTACACCAAGGGAATAAGCATTTCTGCTAAAAACACACCTAGAATAGCCTGATTACATATTCCCTTGCTTAATGGAACCTAAGATGTGATGCCCTTGGTTTTCTGGAGAGGAAGAGGAAAGTGCTCATCAGATTTACAGAGTTCCTTCTGCCACAGAGCCACAGAGCCTCACCTCTCCCACACAGAATCAGGCTGGCTGCTCTCTCTCAACCTGAAGAAAAAGGTAGCAAAGTATGCCCAATAGGACGCGAGAAATGAATTAGATTAAAAAAAAATAAAATTCTGGGGAGGTGGGAAAAAAAAAGATGAAAAAAACTTGTCACTTGGAACTTTTTTCTTCTTGGCACAAGTAAAATATCATTCCCAGCGAATAATATTCTTTAAAATAGTAGGGGAAAAACCCCTAAATAATATTCAAGAGCATATGCATGAGGCAGTTCATTGTGTTTCAGCATTTAAAATTTATATAGCATTTTTCTCTGGCACTTATTTATCTTCAACCACTCCCCACTCTTCACAATTGCATCAGAAATCATGGTAAGAGACAAAACATTATTGTCAGAATTCAGTACTGGAATTCACTCACTTGAACATAACTACCTACTAACAGATACAAGATATGTAACAAAAATACTGTTTAAAAAAGGATGCTGGCAATTCTTAAAAATAAAAAATAAGCCTAAAGTTTATTTTAATGTTTCTGAATAGAAAAAAAATTAAGAAAAAAAGTCAAGCTGTCCTTCACTATGTATCTTGCAATGACACCAAATAAACAATTTTTTTCTGGTGTCAAGTAGTCTATTGTCACTGGCCAAAGGGCCTGAGGTGAAAGATAAATGCAGATAACAAAAAAAAAAAAAAAAAAAAAAAAAAAAAAAGATTCCCTTTCTTTTTAAATAATTCAAGCTTTTAGCAGCAAATGAAGGAAAGACTTCAGAGAAAGTATACATTTTAGCTCCAGTGTCCCTATACAATAACCATCTGGGGGAATGCCAAATTTGTCTTCCGAGGAAACACATCCCATAATAGAACAAGATAATATTTCAAAAGAGGATAGAAAAGATTTCTCTTGAGAATATTATACTAGGTTTATTTCCAAAGCTTATCCTTGCCAAGAACAGTAGTGACAACATAGATACAGTCTTAGAAAGCATGCAGTGTTTTCCTGTCTTTGTAGAATTAGCTGGAAATTAGGACAGGAGAAAGCAATGAAAACAGAAACTACCCCCCTCAAAATGCCTGGGAAGTATGAAGGGGAACGGAAGAGGGGAAAAGGGTAGCCTCATTTTCCTAAACACCTTGTAATTAGCATTCATTTATTCTTAGCAATAACTTCCTGAGGTTTATTTGCTGTTGGTGTGGGGAGAGGGGGGCAATCATTCACTTAGCTGCTTCCTCACAAGACCCACAATTAAGTGAAGAACCACTCAAAGTGAAAACGGATCTTGTCATTAGCTCAAAACCTTAATCAGATTAACTCCACTATGACAGAAAATGGAAACCAGAAGACAAAACTGCAGCCACAGAGGGATGATGTTTGTTTGCGGTGCCTTTTCATATGGCAGCGGGTAAATGGTTTTATATAAGGAAGGGATGGGTGGCAAAGTATGACTTGAAGGACAGATGGCTGAAAAGTGAAACACATTAGAGGTTAAAGAAGGTGACAGCGCGAAGCAGGAGAAAACTGGAGGAAGAAGAAATCACAGATTAGACTGCCCGAGGCCTCCCACGAAGCCTCCACGAGGAAACAGACGCGTTTGAGCTGTGGGCACTTACCTTCCTTCTGGCTGCCCGCGGCGCTCTGCTGCTGCAGCAGGCTCTGGCTGTAGAGGGTGGGCAGCGCGGCGGCCGCGTACTGCTGGATTCCTGAGTAGGCCTGGGTGAGCGCGTCCATCGTGCCGGCCGTGCCGTTCGTCAGGCCTGTTGCGCCGAGTCCTCCGTTCAGGGCCGCCATACCTGAGAGCATTTGAGCAACTTTACAAAAAACCCAACAATAGAGAAAAGAAATTGCACTTGTTCATTAGTGCTTTCCGAAAGTCGTTGGTATTATACTGACACTGACAACGACAGCAGTGCATGCAGCTCGGCACTTCACCAAATGGGACTGAGGACAAAGAAACACGACTTTGGCATCAGGATCACTTCAGCACAAGGGTTGCACAGTCAAATGGACTCACATGCAGCCTGCTACTGGCAAGTACTACAGCTCTGTGCTCCTGAGAACCTCTCTGCTCATCCTCCTCAACACCTGTGCTTTTGCAGTGAGTGTCAGAGGCTGGCAGTGTGGGACATATGTGTCCCTGCGAGATGGCCACTGGGAAAAGCAGTCTGTGAGGAAACTCGCTCTCTCTGACCAGGGTCTTCAGCAACAGACCATGTCAGCACCATATCAGAAGTGTTTTGCTTATACAGAGTAAGCAGAGAACCCTGATTAACTGCATTTAAAAAAATGTCTTTTTCAACCTAAATGATTCTATTATAACCCTCTGTACAATTACAGACTTTGTCCCTTAGGCTTGTGGCAGAAAGATGGACTGTGATGCTCTTTGCTTTACACCCTCCTCCTCTAGTTCCTCCAGTCACTCCACAAGAGATGAACAGCAGCACACTTGGAGCTCATCCAGACTAGCCACCTTTCTTGAAGAAACAAAAGCATTTATTGCTAGCAATATTTTTCTTCACAAGGAAAGCAGAGCCACTGTTTTTTTTTAACTTACAGCAATTCTACATCCTGATAAGTAACAGAGTAATTTAACTGGGATGGCTGCTAAAGAGGAAATTTCAGATGGGATTGCTAGCTGTGCAGAAAATGACATCCCTCATCTGTGCTAACAGTGTGGGCTGTGCAAGGAGTTGTACTACTCTGATTTCATGGTGGACAAACTCCTGAGCTACAACTTCCCTCCTTAGCTTCTATTGCTCAGCATGGCTCCTAAATAAGTTATGTCATAAATGAGCATCATCTTTCAGAAATTCCAGAAAAAGCGAATTTGCTGTTGGAAGCTGAAGGCATGGCAGGGTTCAGAGCCCTGCTCATCCTCCACATGCCCAACCTGTGTCAACCTGAGCACTGAGAGCCCATCAGGACTGAGAGTCAGGGCATGTTTTCTGCACATTTAGCTACCCCAGCTCCCCAGTTTCTAGGTGAACAACTCACAACTACTTAAAGGGCTTAACAAACCAGTAGAAGTTCAAATCAGTCACTAGAAAAATGAGGGGGGGGGGGGGGGGGCCCA
>VZUI01025015.1:0-105419 GCA_013401135.1 Cettia cetti | reverse complement strand
GGTTGTTTTGGTTTTGGCTGTGAGGGTTTTTTTGGTAGGTTGGTTGGTTGGTTATTTTTTTCCCTGCTATTTCTCTGAAAATGCACACAGATTTGGTCTTATGATTAATCTAAAAAATTGCTTTTAGATTGCTTTTAGGGTTTTTTTGCTAAGTTGAGACAAGTTACAAGATTTTTAGTACTTGATTTTCTCTGTGGTTCCATTTTTACTGCTTATGTTTCCACCTGGGTGAATTGACCTGTCTTTGTTACTGCAGTTTTGAGATGCAGCAGATTATTAGGTCATTAAAAATCAATGGAGTTTAGGCAATGTATATGCTGAGGAGAAAAGCCAGAGCCAGGCAGTATTGATGAAAGTACATCCATTACAAAGGAAGGAAAATGTTGGAACTATTGATGGGAAAGGGTAAAAGAAAATGAGTTTCTTCAACTACTCTACAAGGTACAGCTGGTACAAATAAAAACTGAAAGAGAAAAATAAAGAACTTATTGGCATTTAAGTTTTGTACCTTGGGTTCTCGAGTGTAGAAGTTGGCTTAAGACGACTAAAAGACAGTGAAAAAAACTGCAGTCCACTGGCTTGGGGAATTGTGAGGACAGGTAAGATGGTACTAAGACAGGAATCAGGGCTATAATCAGCAGCGTATAATGATCAAACTTTCTAAAAAGTGAAAAAACTGATTCGTTTTGCATACATCGTCAAGTGAGTCAGTATATTGCAAAAATATTTTCCCCTTAGTTTGCTTTCTTCAACACACCTGCACTTGGAAAAAATATCAAATCAGGTTTTGCTTAGTAGCTACTTGACTCAGAGTGTATGAAAATATACTGCTTTTATAAATTCTCCAGGGAAAATTTTCAGCCTCTGTTTATTTAAGTGTTTTAATTTTGTTGCATTTTTCTGCTTATAAAATGTATTGCTGTTTGTAGCATCACTGATGACACCAGTAAGGTGACTAAGGACACCTCTCCAAGGAAGGCACTTCCTATTCAAGCAATTAAGAACCATAGCTCCAGACAGAATATGTTTCGGTTATTAAATTAACTGACTGTGACTTAACAGAATTACTTTCACCATAAACCTACAACAAAATTATGATTTCTTCCGGTTGAAAGGGCTAGTCTGCCCACCGTTCTTCAAACCTTCCCTTTCCTGATGAAAGACCCAGGCATATTTTAAGGGGAAGTATATTTCAGGCGCTGCCATGTCACACAGTAGACTGTGAGATCATTTCCATCATACATAAATAAGACTCTATTCTACATAAACAAAGGTGAAATTTTCACCCCAGGATAAGTTTTCAGTATTAACTAATGACTCTTCTCAGAATTCTCCAACATAAATGGTACTTGGGTCTTGATTAAAGCATATCCCAGGTCAAGAAGCCTGGGGGCATTTTCTTAGTAGTCCTACCAACAACGTAACTACAGATCGGCAAATTCAGCTTATTTGAGAAACTTCCAGAGTGTTTTGTACTGTCACATGCACACAGACAAGAAAGGAAAAGGTAATTTTATCCACTAATGATGATCAGAACACCTTAAAATTTCAATTGTGGTTACAGCATAATTCAGTAGCATGAAAAATATGCAAGACTGAATAGATAATGGTCAGGGTTATTTAATTTTAATTCTAAATATAGTAATAATTTAATTCTAAATATAGCAATTATTAAAGTAACATCCACTTTGAAGCAGACATCTCTGAGAAAGACATTTTAAAGGTCTTTAAAGATCTTTAACATCTCTTTGAACCTAAACCATTCTAAGAAATGTTCTATGTTCTAAATTTTATTCTCAAAATCTCCATGTGGAAAAAAACTACTAAATGTAAGCAGAAAACTAAACAGAAAGAGGTAAATTATTTCTTAGCCAAGAGAAATGCAAATGGATTGTCCAAAAATGTACTGAATTATTTCTTTAGCATGTCCTAGAGGAGATTGAGATAGAAATAAAGACTGCACCCCATTTTACTTCATAGTGAATTCTACAGCCTTATAGTTGAAAAAACTATGAAAATGTATAAATGTGGCTCCATGATTCTGGAAGAAAAAGTAACCTTCTCTTTTCAGCATCCTGTTCAGTTGTTACTTCTTCCTTTTTTTCCCCCCCTATTCTCTCTCCCTTCTGCTACTCCTGTCAGCAAAATATGTGTTATCCCATAGCATAAAAGATCCTCCAGCCTTCTCAATAAGAATATTTAACTTCAGAACTCTTACTGTATTTTCACACAGTGCAATATCGAAATGCCTTCAAAAGCATCAACAGCCTCAGCAATTACTTCAACATGATGTATCTCTAGGGTAATTTTTTTCTTTTGAGAAATAAAGATTCTGAGGTAAGAGCCAATTAGTGGATACACTATACAGTTTCTGTGAAGCTGAGTTTGAGGTCCTGGAGACTTCAGAGCATTCAACAACATGTGTTGAATTGTGCTATTAGAGTTGGAAGGAATTATTAAAATAGGTGGTTTTGCAAAGTCATCTAAAATCTTAGCAGTGAAATTTGCTTGAATAAGCTGAACATCCCATTCATGGCACTTATGTGCTTTATCTGTTTTGTATTTAGACTTTCCCAAAATGTATTTTAATTTCTATAAAAGAAGCTCTCCTTCTTCAATGAAAACTATTGCAATGGATATATTTTCAATTTAAAATAAACAACCAACCAAGAGGCTGTTACAGAAAAGGATCAAGTGATTTAATATTTGGTTGGGTTTATTTTCTTTTTTATAATTCTGTAGCGTAACAACCTTGCTTGTAGATACATGCTCTAAATAATAAATCAAAAGCTGTGAATCAGTCAAAATGATAACCAATCATCTCACAATGGGTTTTTCTCCTCTTCTGAAAGAAGAGCTTCAGGTTTATAAATTGGGTATTAATACAGAAAATATTAAAATATTTGCAAAAGATAAGGATTGGAAATACCAAGAAGTCCTTCTGGAATACTGAAAGCTATATAGAAAACTTTCTGAAATGCTTACAGAGAGCAGCAACTGGGTAGAAGAACAGGATAAAAATCCACTGAGGACTTTTAAATAAAAAGATGGCACCTCCAAGACATTTCTGAGCCACAAATCAGTGGAGAATGACTAAGTGAGAATATTCAGATGTAGTCAGATACAATTATTAAAGAGTTGGGCATGAACCAGTGAATTACAAGCTTCTAAATTCTCATTTATAGAGACAATGTACAACTAACATGTAGCTTTGTAGCTGCAAAATTCCTAATAGACACTAGTAGTTCTGAAATTGTCAGTTTAAAAAAGTTATAAACGTGCTGTTTCAAAACCATATTCTATCGAAACTCTTTCTTTCTTTTTCAATAATCATTTTTTTATCTTCCCCTTTCCAGTTTCCTTTGCTAGTTGAGATCTAGCAAAAAGCACTTTCTTACTTCTGGAATTGCACATATGTTGAGACATATTGATTTATTCATAGTACATTCTTCTAGAAATAAATCAGCTATTTTTGCTCTTAAAATAATTACCAAAATATTGAAACAGAATCTCCAAATATTTTATCAAATACTTTTTCCTGATATCGCCGATGTGGCATAAAAGAATTATAGGTGCCTTACAGGTTAAATTTTGCCAAGCAGTATTATCCTTCCCCATATCACAAATAAATGTACTCATATTCACTAAAATATAATGCATGATTCTAAGATGAAAGTGTTAAACAGCATATTCATTGCAGTAGCCATCATGTATGTCCACAGAAAGGGAAAAAAAGCCAGGAACAAGGCTAAAAAGTGAAAGGAGAAGTTAAAACTGGGAAAATTAGGAGGTTCATCATGATTGAGTTAGAACTTGGTTTAAGTCATCATTGCAGAAGAGAGTGATTTTGAGACTGAATTTAAAAGGGACAGGAGAACCATGAAAAAATGAGAAGTAGCAAAGATGGCACGGCATAACAGAGAAAGCATTTCCTTGGTGACATAGAGAAGACACAAGAGCACTGTGATTAAGAGTGTGAATAGAAGTAAATGAGATTAGAGAAATAATGAAGGTAACTTTTAGGACCAAAGATAGTGGACAGAAACTGAACGTATTCTGGGAGTAGTCAATAATAAACAGACTAGAGGACACTTTTAAAAAGTTAATCATACTGAACAATATGACATTGGGGGCTGGAGTACTGTGCTGTGAAATTGTACTTTCTAATTCTTTTGGCAAATGAAATTCAAGTGGGAAAACTTATGGAAATACATAGTCTTTTATTGGTATCATACATCAATACCTTTCAGAATGGATAAAATGCTGTAGAATCTTTATTTTTTGATCCTACTGTTAAAGTCAAAGTCAGGAAGTCATCTCATCTCACTGATAATCTTTGACTGGCACCTGAAGTTGCTGCTCTCTGTACATGATGCTTCTGACACAATCAGTTGTATGCATGATGTTTTGGGTTTTTTTTTAGTTTTATAAAGCAATCTATAGAATTTTTTATCTCTCTCCCCTTCTTCCTTTTCTGTTTTTTGTTTGTTTGTTTGTTTGTTTTTGACAAACAATAGAATTATTTAAAAAATTCTGTTAGTTCTCCATGAGCAATGCAATAGAATACAAAATAGAGAAAAATCAATATTAGATTTCCTTTACTTTTGCAAAAAAATACAGAACTGAACTTCATATGTGCTGTCCACCAAACAAAGCACAAACTCCTTCAAACCAATAGACAGAAGTAAAGTAACGAAAATGTTTTATATACTTCAAGAATGAAGAAATATCAACCTTAGTACAAAAGAACTTGCAATTCAGAAGCTGATACAAATATACTGGACCAACAGCTCATAAGTCAATTGTAATTTTGTTCAAATTAAGATACAAAGCACTTTTGGCAGAAGCTGCAAATATTGTTACGTTAGATAGGATGCAAATACCAAAGACAGAAATCTGGAAAGATTACAGCAGAAACAAAGAAGATAGGGAAGACATAAACTTGGAACACTGCCTATATAATCAAACATAAAACTTGCATATCATACAAGTATACCTGTCTATACTTTTTGTGGTTTCAACTTCCTCTAAATACGCATATGTTTATATATATATATATGGGAGCTAAGCTTTAACTTAAACCTTAGACTTTATTCTTTTCTTATTCATGCTTAGGAGGTAAACATATTTTTTTTTCAAAATTACTTGCAAAAAGTTCTCAGAACTAATTCCTAGGAGATGCTGCTGTTCTCAGGCCATAACTTTTGGGAAAATTCCATTTTGTACTCTTTTAAAACATACATCTGTTTTTTAAAGTTTGATGCCTCACTACATCATCCACAGTTTATTTAAACTGATGTTTCTGCTCTAATGACATCACTATCAACTAAAATTTCCTTTTTAAATTTTAAAATTATTTATTAAATCAAAATATATCTATTATTTCTTTGCTACACCTTTATTAAGTTCTAACAAAACAAATACCTTCTGATGTGGTTCCATACAACTTTTATATTTTCAAAGTTCTTATTTTTGCCAGGTGTTATTATTTTTTCAGGACTGGAATTTCTAAATAAATTTTGAACATCTAAAAACTTGTTTGTTACCCTCGACCCCAAATGTATTTTTCATTTAAAAGGTATTATTCATTCCTCCTTCTCCTTTAGTTCACTGATCACGACAGGCTAACATACCTGTATTAATAATACTGCTTAGAATACTTATAAATCTTAGTAAATTATTTTAGTAAAGCAAAATTCTTTAATACTACTGTACATAGAGACAGATGCCTTTGTTGTAGGAAATAAATGTAGATAATCTATGGATATTTTATTTTCTATACTTGGATCCAAAGTCTGTACATGCAGATCAAAACTAAAAAATACACACTGCAGTATCTTGGAGGCAGAGGGTTCTACACAAGCATTACAGGACAGCTTCTATTGCATCGAAATCATTGAGGGAAAGAAAGAAATCAGAACTTTCACAATCAGCAGGGATCAGTAATCTGGCCTTTACGAAGGTCACTGCTTCAGGTAAACATGCAAACTTCCCAGCCATACAAATGTGAACTAACAAACAATCCACAGCACTTCCTACAGACCCTGAAAAGAGACAACTCGAATGGTATTGCTAAAGACAACAGAGAAAAAAAAGGAAAAAAGGTTGTCCACTTTCTCACAGAGCAATGATTTGAGCAAAATGACATTCCAGAAGCAGAAACTCTCATTGGCACTGCACGGGAGTGGGGAATTAACCGCTCCTTCACCTCTCAAAACCAATAGAACCATTTGTAAAACACCAAAAATATTTTCCATTAAGAGTACTATATGCAACTGGGGGCAAAAGATTTTTTCCACAGAAATCTTAACACTTTCTACTGGAGTAAAATACAAAGCTATTTCCTCAAAGTTACAGCTAGACTTGGGCTCAGGTATTTTAAGGGCACATTGCATATCCTGCACACATTTTTTGAAGCTATATTAATTAAAAACACTCATCAGCAAAGCCATTGAGAATGAGGAGGCTCTAAACTAAACTTTCTCTCCTATTCCTGAGCGCATGAATAAAATGTGTTGCAGGATTTCTTTGGATTAGGGGTTTGGGGTTTTTTCTTATGTTGGCAATAATTCTCAACAGGACACACAAAAATATGATTAAATTGGCATATAACCAGACAATCTCATCTTTGATGTCTTTTTAATTTTACTAATGTCAAATCTAGATAAACTAACGTGTAATAAAAATTCTTGATAAAATAAGTTTTAAAATAAATATAATCTAAAATTATGAAGCAAGATTTCATCATACTATTGAAAAGTTTATGTGCTATACAGATAAACAAAATTTTAAAATAATGGTGTTTATAATGGTGCTATAATTTTATCTCTAGAAAAAAGTTAAAAATGCTTTTGTGTGCTAAACTATCCCCATTTGACTTTTTCAAATGACATGAGTTCTTTTTTTTTGCATTTTAGAGGTTTTAATAGGTGTAATGGAAGAGTTCAAAGAGTGAATTGCTTGCTTTCTCAATCTCAGACTAAACTCACTTTTTTTTTGCGTGCATAGAGTGAAAGGCCTTTCTTAGGAGTTTGAAATGTGTAACTATTTCAAATTGTACAAATCCTCAAATTATTTTAATTTCAGTCCTCAGATTAGGGAAAAAAAGTGAAGACCAGTCTGTTTGCCAGTAAGGATTTTCATTAACATTGTGTCCCATATTTTATCTAGCCCTTCCTTTGCCTCAAATCCACTGCTGATAGAAGCAGTTCTGCACTGTTGCCTAAACTCTGCAGTCCGGAAGGGGTATTCAAATTTACTAATTTACCATTTTACATATTATGGATATAAAAAAAAAAATCACACTAAATAAATATGCATCCTTATTTACTGTATATACATCCATCTTTAACACACCATACAAATACTTTATGTTCAAAAGATTCAGTGGCAGAAAATTACTTAAAAAAATTTCTTTAAATGGTATACATCCTATTTATCTTATTGTAGGCATTGAACATTAGGCTATTTAGAAACCACAAAAAAAAAGGTTTCTATCCAACATACGAGAGGCAAAAATACTTGAAACTGCAAAATTCAGTGAAATTAAGTGAATCCTCTTACTCATATTAACAAGGTTTAAAATTTGACAAGATCAGATATTCAGTACAGGTTAGAACTTTCAAAACAGACTTTTCTAAAATAGAAGTAGTTGTATCACTGTTCAAATTTGAAATGAAGAAACTCTTGTTAAGTGTACTTTTCAAAAAAACCACCAGATGGAACACAAAATAGCACTGAAGCTAGTTAAAAGCACCTAAAAAAAAACCTGTAAGAAAAAAATAGTCAAGGTAAAAGTGTGTTATTTAAAGTATGTACAGTTATCTGTTAAAAAGTACATTCACCAATAATGTAATCAGGAAATGACTGGTATAATTTTTTCCATTTTTCTCACTGAAAAAAAAAATTACAGAAACCTTCCACTTTAAAAGTAATGCAAATCAAGTTTACCTATTAGAAAACAGTTTGTTCTTAAATATTTCCAACCAGTTATAGGTGCATTCATGATTCTGATATTATCAATTTATTGTTAGTAGACTATCTGAATATACAGCAGATATATTTTATCTAGGAATTTTAACTTCATGAAAAACATGTTACCCTTTCTTATCAGACAGTAAGGAATCCACTAAAAGATCACATGGGAAACTCCACATTACATTTCCAGTGCCCTTTGTTAAGCAAGCTTTACAGCTATTTTAAGGAAAAAATTATAGTTGATAAACTCTTACAATAAAAAAAAAAAAAAAAAAGGTTTCTCTCATTTTTTAAGGTCAATTAAAAGCAAAAGTTAAAAACTGATTGGAAAGTCAGTAAGTAATTGCTTTTTTTGACAAGCTAAAGAATTGTTTTTACCCATTAGAGGTGGAAACCCACCTCCTTTATTAGTGAATGAGAACAACAACTTGTACAGGGATTAGATAACTGCAAAGATGTTTGGAGCAGAAGCAGCTGAAAGTCTGAAATTGCCCTTCTGAGCTCCTGGGCTGATTCCTGCTACTTGCCACCTATAGGCAGCTGGGACTGGTTGTAAATCTTGCTAACAAATGGTCCAGACATGGTTTAGCATGCTCTATATCCTGCCATTTTTGAAGAGGCAGAAGACAGGAGTACTCCTGGTGAGGCTCATCTTGAGTTGTGCTTCTGCCCAGAGACTGTTGAGATTGGGAAAGCTGTGGTCTCATGGTTATGCAAAGATCACCTGCTGATGAAAAGAAGCATCTTGAAAATAATTCCTGTCAGGGAAAAGAATAGGATTTGGAAATAAGGTGGAAAAGATGCTGACTAGAAGAAAGATCTTGGAAGTAAGAAAAGATCCTGTAGATCAGAGAATTATAGAATATCCCAGATCAGGATGGATTGATTCCATCTCTCTGATCCTCACAGGTCTACATAAAATTAAATCATACGACTAAGAGCAACATCCAGATTCTGCTTGAACTCTTACAGGCTATGCCACTTCACTGGGGATCTGGTTCCACTCAGTGACCATCCTCTCCGTGAAGAGCCCTTTCCTCAAGTCCACTCTGAACTTCCCCTGATGCAGTTTCATAGCATTTCCTGCTGTGCTGCTGCTGGTCAGCAGAGATTGTGTGGAGACAAGTAGCAGGTGATGCCTAAGAATTTTGGGCAGTGATGTCCAACATCTGTAAATGCAAAGCAGTGGCAGCACTCAGTCTGATGTCCGGATCAGCAGCAACTTCTCTGCCCCAGCAGGGAAGTTGAGACCTCATGAGCTCAGCTCTGGGGGAAATCAAATGAATGAGTGTGTGAAATAAAGTAGACTAAAAGCTCTGATATATCGGAAACTAGATCTACTACAAGTTATCACTTACCCATGAGAGTACTAACATTTTTTACAAGAACTCTTGAAAAAGAATCTACAGTAAACATTCAAACAAAAACAAAACAAAAAAACCACACAAAGTAACTTAGAAATGCTGCTGGCGTCTACACACAAAGCAATGACAGGAAACAACAGTCATCTTCACAGACCTCCAGGCTCAGACAAGAAGCTATCTATTTTCCAGACTGTTATTGAAAATATAGAAACACACTTGAAAATGTTTGCTTCATCATTTTTCAAACTGTGCCTTGAACATATGGCATCCAGGAGAGCTTTCTAAAAAATCCAGAAGACTTGAACATAGCTTCATTTTTTCACCTATGCATTTCCTTGTTCTGACCTCTGGTGGCAAATTTTGCTATTTTATTATGCTTAGCCCAAATCCTAGGTATGGTGGGTTGAGTGCCCATTAGAATTATTTACTTAGGGATTTTACTTTGCTCTACAGAAACAGTTCCTAGCTTTCTGAATGTTTCTATTTAAATAAGAATACCTAGGCTAACACCAGGACTATCATCATACTTATTGCCCAAATTATATGTCATGTTCTTTCGACTAAAAGTGCAGATAATTCAGTATTTCTGAAGTTTCCTGCACTCTACTTTAAATTATGCCATAAATCCCCCCATTGCTGACACAACGGGATATTTTCTGTGATAAGTATCTTACATAAGAAATAATACCAAGAAGATGGAACTAAACTTCTTTCTGGCTGTAATTAACTGTCATCTAATGCCTTTGCAAAAGAAGACTTTACCATAAGGTAAACAGGACAGTATTTAGATCACAGCTTCTAAGTAAAATAAAGATCTGGTTTAATACAAAGGAGAGCAATAAAACAATCCTGTAATGCTGTACCACTAAATTCTGTGGCACAGATGAACCCTGAAGAGTCCCAAAGGTGGTCTCAAAGTAGTTTTAAAGAAGTTAAATTGTTGGCAGAAGACCAAGAGTGTGGCAAATTAAGGGTCTAGAAAAATCATAATTCTCAAGGGCAAGACTGCCAGAAGGTTTCTGTGCTGTGGGAATAAATTCAGCTTTTACAAGGAGCTTTTAGTGAATTTTTCAAGTTAATTATTATAGTTATGAACTGACTAACAAAGTATCATACAGAAACTTGGTAAAATCTGCACTAAGGAACCCAGAAAACACAAACAAACAGCATTACAGTACTTCTGTAAAACACAAGTAATGACTGGATGGTTAGGAAAATTCTCACAAACTAATAATGACAAGGTTGAAGCCTGAGGTGAAGCCCCAAATTCTTAGCACCCAAATCAAATCATTATGTGCCAGTGAATACTGCCCCCATTTACCAGTGCTTCATCTCAAATTATTTCAATTCAAATATACTGGAGCTTGTCAGTTTAAATGTTAAAGAGTAATTCTGCACACAAATGATATTTCATACAATGTGGAATGAAGAAAACATAACTCCTGCCAAAAGAATAAAAATCTACAATCATAGAGATCAATGGCCTTGATTTTGAATAGATAATTTAAAGCAGCCAAACTCACAGACTCACCTTTCTGACACAACCCGACAGAAGCTTATTTAGAGAAGTATCAGTCTCAAAATACTCTCAGATTTTGTTCATCCTCATTTTTTCAATGGTAATATTTTCAGCATCATTTTTCCAAAAGGAATAGAGGTCGCTCTCTCTCAGTTTGCAGGTGACACCGAGTTGAGTCGGTGCACTGATCTGCTGGAGGGTGGAAGGCCCAGCAGAAGGACCTGGCCAGGCTGATTCATGGGCCAATTGCATGAGGTTTAACAAGGAAAAGTGCTGAGTTCTCCACCTGGGCCACAACAACCGCAGGAAATTCTTGAGGCTTGGGACAGAGTGGCTGGAAAGGTGCCCAGAGGAAAAGGAGCTGGGGGTGCTGGGCAACAGCAGCTGAACATGAGCCAGGTGTGCCCAGGGGCAGGAAGGCCAATGGCACCTGGCCTGGATCAGCAATGGTGTGGCAGCAGGAGCAGGGCAGGGATTGTCCCGTGTGCTGGGCACTGGTGAGGCCACAGCTCAAATCCTGTGTCCAGTTTTGGGTCCCTCACTTCAAGAAAGACATTGAGGGACTGGAGTGAGTCCAGGGAAGGGGAATGGAGCTGGGGAAGGGTCTGGAGCATGGGTCTGATGAGGAGCAGCTGAGGGAGATGCAGGTGTTTGGCCTGGAGAAAAGGAGACTTGGGGGAAACCTTGGAGACCTTATTGCTCTCTACAGCTATTGGAAGAGAGTTTGTAGTGAGGTGGAGGTTGGCCTCTTCTTCCACATAACAAGTGATAGTAGAGGAGGAAATGGCTTCAAGTTGTGCCAGGAGGAGTTCAGATTGGACACTGGGAAAAATTTTGTCACTGTAATGGTTATCAAGCACCAGAACAATCTCCCTAGGGAAATGGTAGAGCCAGCACCCCAAAGGAATTAAAAAGACCAGTAGGTGTGGGGCTTAGAGACATGGCTTTGTGGTGGACTTGTGAGTGTTAGGGTAAGTTGCATTTGTATTTAAGTGTCTTTTCCAAACTAAATAATTACATGATTCCATATCATAAAAAGTTTCTTTTCCAGGTATTTCAGTGTTTCACAATTTCTTTTTTTACCTTGAACGCATTTAAGGCTGTATATTTTATGTTCTGTGGAGGTAGCAAGCAAAAACTAAAGCAGTGAGATAGGAGTTTTACCTGGGATCAATACTAGGAACTGCTCTGATAAACCAAAATGGAAAGTAAACACAGCATTCCTCTTGGTCAGGTGTTCAACGAGATAAATCAATAAAACCAACCCCAGGAGTAGTTTTAAATGAGGATTTTGAAATTACCTTGAGGATCCTTTTATTTGTACGTTAAGCTGGATATTTTTAAGTTAAGCCTTATTACAGAGAACACATACAACACAAAATACAGACCTGCAAATTCAGGCAAGCCTTCTGTAATTGCCAAATGGTAACTGCCATCTAAAAACTATCAACATAAATATTTTCTGTTGAACTTTTTTTAGTGTTCATTCAGAAATTCAAGGATTCAGGTTTGAGAAGTGGATTCCTGTCCCAAGTTCTTCATGAGCTTATGAACACTGTTTAAGTAAACACGGTAAAGGAGGAAAACTTGTCTTGAATTTTAGCAGAAAAACTGCTATTCATGTTAACTCCGCCATTTGAAAATGCTTCATTGGTTCAACCAAAATGAGTGAAGCACTCATTGAACAAGAAACCACTGAGTGAACAGGTTTGCAGAGCAATGATAATCTTTGAATTTGAGAAATGTCACAGTTAAAAAAAAGCAAAACTTGTCTTTCCACAATTTGCACAATGGAAATACTAGGTCTTGCAAGTCCCCTCCTGAGTGACAGTAAGAATTCAGAAAGGAAGGATGAATTTGAAGGCACACAGGTTGTGAAGCTACTAGGAAGAGTGAAGATAAGAAAAGTGAAATGTAGTGAAATGTGACATAAAAGAATAGACAAGGGTAGAAGATAGAAGAGAAAGAACTTTGACAAATGATGGTGTAAAAGAAAGTGTTCCTTCTTGCCAATATGGAGCTCAGAGAATCACAGTTCATATCTCTTAAAATTTCTGAAAACTGGCAAATGAAGCAAATGTATGACATGTATCAAAAGCCATATTTGGTCAAATGTCATGATAAAAAGCTGTGGAAAGAGGTCTTATTTCATTATGATTATTTGGGGGAAAATAAAATATCCAAGTCCTATAGCTGAAAGTTGGCAGAGATTTAGAAAGAAAGAATGATTCCATGATTTCAACAGGACCAAAATACTTTGTGAAAATTGCTTCTCCATGACAGCACTGAAAATACAATGGAAATTAGCAGGCCACAGTCAACTAAATCTAATAAACTTTTCTTTGATAACTAGATGAAAATGAGAGTCAATTTCTTAAACTTTAAAAATCCAAGAGAAAAAAAGTTGAACTCCTCTTGATTTTTTTATTGCAGTCTCCTAGAGAAGTAGATATTTGTAATTCAAGTTTATCTTGATTATAATGAGAATTTGTCAGGTGGTTTTCACAAAGGATTCTTAAGTGAATGCTTTCCATTTGTAATAGCTGTTGTGGCTGTAGCACAATATGGCTCAGATTCTGATTAGGTCTTTAGCTTCTACCAAATTGGTGGAATTATAATATTATTGTATTAATTATTCCATAAAAGTGTAGTAGATGAAGCTTCCAAATTCAGGAAGAAGAGATCTGAAAACTGAATTGCAAGATGAAGACTGAATAACCAAATTATATCTTAGTAAATTTCAGTAACCATGCTTTGTAGAAATGACTTTATTTCAGTCTATACATTACTTTTGATGGTGGAGGTGCTGGCAAAACCTGCAACTGATCACAGTAAAAGTACCTCAAGAATAAGAAACAAAATCTATCCTAGAAAAGTTAAGAAAAGTTAGTATAGATAGTTTCCATTACTCCAAATTATCTGTATAGTGTCTAATTAGAACAAAACAATTATGATAATTTTAAACATCTTATTTCAAAGCTGTGTGACTCATCACTGCAACACATTTGATGTTAGAATAATGTAGCAGGGCTCATGCTTGTGTGCACAGGGTTTCTGTCCTGGAGTATTTAAAAGAAGCCATTTTTCAATAAAATACCTGTCACAATAGTAGATTTGAATACACAGTGTTGAATAGAAGTATAATTCTGCAATAGATTTTTAGATGTTAGACAGAATTAAGTACCCAGAGGCAAACTCAGACTGTAGTGCCACATACACAGAGATCTTTTCTCCCTGAGGTAATAAATGGAAAGTACATTGCAATACACAATATGACCTTTGGGTCTCATACTTGTCAAAAGTTATAAAAATTCAACTACTGAAATTCTCATTATAAGGATTACTTGAAACAAGTTTTATTAAACCACCTCAGCTTTTTAAAATTAATAAATAAATAAAATAAATAAGTAAAAATCAAAGATAACCGCTTAACCTCAGTACTAGCAAGATGCCATTTGTGATAAAAATGACCAACTGTTGTAATCAAATAATCCAGGGTTAAATTTAATGTTTGTTTCACCTTTTTTCCCAACTACAATAACCTTCTGAGAAATACCATCACTTACTATTTTCTGTAATAGGAAGGGTCAGAAAAAGAAAGAGAAAGCCAATGGCTCTTTTTTTTTTTTTCTATAGCTAAACCTGAGGCTGTAATATAATAGATGCCAAATATGGTTTATGTTAGATTTGTTCTTCTAATACTTTTTTAGGGCAATGTATGTACTATTTTTAAAAACGACTGAACAAAGAAGGAAGTTTTTGACTCTGAAACAGCAGTGCTTGAATGTTAATCATCCCCTACAATCAGCACAACAGCTATTGCCAGCCATGCAGAAATACACAGGAAAAAGTAACCACTCAACAGAAAAAAGTCCTGGAAAAAGCAGGTCATTACAATAAGGTAGAAGCAAAATGCATGAGCTCTTTCACTCCAAGCATGAGCTAAACAAAACAACTCTCTCAAAAAATTACAATATTGACAGACCTGTGGAGGAACCTGCCTCCTTTTTTGGTCAGGGGATGTGACATACACAGCTTGCGCGTACGCGTAACTTTTGAACCGTGGTTTAGGAGAAGGCGAAGGTCCCTGGGGTACACTGACTGTGATCTACGAATAAATTAGAACGTACGTATGGGTAGGAGCACCGCTTCTAGAAGGAAGTATTGATTTTAAGAGCAACTGAAGAAAAGGAAGCAGGAAGGTCATTTTTCAAGGGCAGTGTTGGTATTCAGCAGGCAAAATGGGATGGTATTAAGTAAACCTCTCATTTAATCTGACATCCTTACCAAAAGCAACAAACTGTCAGGACTCAACACCAGCAGAATACCAATGTAAAGTGAAGCTTCTTTATAATTTACAAGCAGAGGCTCAAAAAGCAAGCGATCTTTTGTCACATCTTGAATAAACAGAGCTAATGTTTATTTGCTCACTACTCTATAAGAGAGTGAGCATCCCATACCCAACATACAGATTAAATTCAGACAAGTAAACTAGGTATAAAATGCACTAAATGCACTAACTTCAACAGAGGCTGGCTGATGGTTTCAGCAAAAAACAAAACTCACATTGCAATCATAATTTAAATCCAAACATGACATGAGTTTTTGAGAGGACAACTGTAAACTGGGATTATTTTAAAATGCAAGTCATTGTAAATAAAATTCTAGAAAAATTTAAAAATGTATCATGACTATGGAGAAATGTCAACAGCTGTTCTCTAAAAAGGTAAAGATGTTTCTATCTGCTTTAAAATGTAAGCCTCCCCAAATTTGCTTTTCCTTGAGGCATTCTGCCACCATCAAAATGCACAATTCTGTACAACTGAAGTGCAACGCATTTACTTGCTGAATAGTAATTTTTAAAACAGTCTGGTGTGAGATGAAAATGGGTATGAAAGTCTACGCAGAGAAGTACATTTGACTTGCCTGGGGTGAAGAGGCTTTGCCCATTATACCCATGGGGTTTTTGCTTTCCACTGGCCATTTGACATCAAACTCATGGGGTAGGCAGGGAAACAACCATTTTAGAGCAGCAAGATGAAAGCAGAAAAGTGAAACTCACTTCTTGTGAAAAATGCTGTTCATGTACTTCTATGTGCTCTTCTCTAGTGACCCTTGAGTGCCGTGGCAACATCTCCACCTCCCTGATGGCTTCCATGGTGACTTGCTGGGGCAGGACTTGAAAGAGTGAAGTCACATACATTAAGATGGACTTTTTATCTGGACAGGCAGTTGCAACATCTGGAAGACAAATTAACACGTGTCATTTCAATTTCCACATGCAACATGAGAAATAGCCAATTAGTTTCATGGAAAATTGATAGACTAATGAACAATCTTTTGTCCACATGAATACTCTAGAGACTAATTAGAACATAATCAGTGCCAAAATTGCAGAAGAAACTTGCATATCAATGAGAAGGAGCCAAAGTTTATACAGGTAATGTTATCTCATTCAGTGTGAACTTTTCATGTATATTTCTTGTGTCAAAATGCAATTTGACACTGTGATCCCCATTAAGCAGGACTAGACAGGAAAAAGTGTGTTTTCCTGTGCTGCATAAATACTGTAATTTTTAAAAAGTAAGGACAACCTCATTTTCCAAGTCATGTCTTTTGTACTCTCCCCACATCATTTAGCCACTGAAAGCAACAATGATGTGGGGAAAAAAATTACCAGTTTCTCTTGTAAATAGGTTCATAAAAACCAACGATTGAAGTCAAATCACAATAAAGCTACATAGCTTTTATATTCTACTTAGCCTTGCATTCTTCATGAAATCTGTGGAACATCAAAGCAACATGATATTCACAGACATTAACAGCATAATAGAAAAACTCAAAAAAAACTCCTAAAAAAAAGCCCTGTAAAATCTCTATGGTCTTCAGCAGTCAGTACAAGAAACTTTCTGTGAACACAAAGATAATTTCAGCTTCTGCACACAGTCGTGTTATACATCAGCACGAAAAGAATTTTCCCTGACTCAACAATTCAAGTCAATAACGATTTGTAAAAATGTAAGGCATGTGGCAGCTCTTTGATATAGTTACTTTGTTATTTGCCATTGACGCTTACTTCCTACACTCAGTCTAGTGAATCAAGATGTAAAAGGACAGATGTACAAGAAATTTATCATTAATTCCATAAATGTTTTAACATGAGTGCTGGCAGAAAGCCAAGAACTATGAGTTTTTACTGTCTTAAATCAATCCTGTCTTAGCTAAGATTTGAGTTCACAGAAAAAAATAAAATAAATCTATGATTCTGCAACATGGAATCCCATTCTCTTTGCCTAGAATGTGGAATGGATATAAGGGAAGGCACTTTGCTTTAAAAGCTGCACATATATTTAGAAATTAGGAAAATATATTATTTTAATAATTTTGGTTTGGCTTTTGACCCATCTCCATATCTTTTTTTTTGATACTTTATGAGAGACAGCTGAAGGTTTAGTTCTACTTAGCACTGGCCGGAAAAATGGCACATTCCCTCTAATATTCCCCTTTCCATAACATAAGCATTTTACTATAAATATCTTCTTGTCTTCTCTTGAATATTAACACCATTTTGTTATATTTAGTGTGCATTAGTAACTGACGTTTACATGAATATCCATGCCTTCCTACATGGAAGAGTATACACTGGATGATCAGTAGCAGCCGTGATTTTTCTATTGTTTGTTCATTACTTTCATTTTTAAAATGTCCTGTTAACCAAATGGGCAAATATCTTATCATTTATCTACAAAAATATCTCACACAACAAATAAAATGAGTACCTAGCAAATAATATACATGCCAAAAATTGTTTACCCATTCTATCTGACAAATAGAAAGCACATACACAGCTGTCAAAATCCACTGGCAAATAAGAAAGTATTTAATTATTTAATCACAACAAATAGCTAAACAACCACAGTTGCAAAGCCTGGAATATCAATCTATCTCTCAAAAGCCTTTTTTATGGGCTCCTGAATTATCAGAGCAGGAATTACTTCTGCTATACTGTCTGTTATATTTTCTTCTTTTGAATCCTACCCTGACGTAGTATCACCTGCTGAGTGTGATGGCTATTTGGAATCCTAGTAGCTAGACAGTAAATAAACTGAAATCCAAGCATTTTCTTACAAGGAAGTTCACTATTTCTTTGTAAATACGTCTACTGTCATTTGTGGGGCAAAATTATCTGTCAAACCAATATACACCTCTTAAAAATTAATCTCAAACTCTTGTAAAATACAGAAGATTTTTAATAAAACTAAGTCAAGATATGTAGACTAAACCATTTTTCCAATACTAGTTTTGAGAAAATGATCCAGGATTTTTTTTTTTTTTTTTTTTTTTTTTTTTTTTTTGCTAGACCAATTTGTCTTCTCAAGTTCAATTCAGGGACAATTCTTTCAGAACATTTTCATCAGTTTTCTCATAAAATACTGTCCAGTGTAGGATTGAAAAGAATAAATAAATTTTAAAAAAATTAGACTACAAGTCAAAAGAAACCTTAAAATGGGAAACATTATAAGGTTAGCAGAAATTATATTATGTTGATCAATAAAGAACCTGAAATACTTTGGAAAGGTCTGGAAACCATCATAGTTCTTTAATAAGATACAGTTACACAAAAGTACTGGAAAAGTTTCCAAGATGAGTGTTCCAGATATGGAGAGGAAATTTTTTCAGTACAAAATATTATGCTGACAGATTAACATTTTTCAAAAGAAAACAGTGACTTTAATGTGTCACATGAACCATATTGTTCAGACAACTTTTCTTGATACTTCTTTCAATACATGGGATTACTTTTTAAGACGTGGTTTCTTTAAGCATCCTTTACCATCAAAGAAACAAAATTACCTTGCAAGACCCTAACTTTATGTGGTCTCCCTGAAAATATATTCATCCCTGACCATTTAGAGAGATTAGTCTGTACAGGGAAGGTCTCCAGTCAAATTAAAAAAACCCAGACAAATAAAACATTTCTCTTGATATATGGGCCAAAATGCCTGTGCGAGTCTAAGAAGACATCACAAGAGCTCAATTTTGACCATGATTTTTAATGTAAAATAAGATTCTATTCATCTAGAAAAGCAGTTATTTGGTAACAAGTACCAAAATAGCAGAAAAAATCTGAGTTCACCCCAGAACATTAAAATCATGAAATATAACCCCAATCCACTGCTGTTTAAGTGCAGCTGCCTTTAAAGGGTTATTACAGGTTTAATTTGGGAAGCATCTTACCTGATACAAGTTTGCTGCAGCTTGATTTTTATTAGCAAATATTGTTTTCTGATGAACATAACTACAAGTCTGACTTTTTGTTAAAGATGACCACGATAAACCTGAAGTGTTGTCAAAATAATTGCTTTCTAAATATATCAAACTCTTCAAGAAGTGATCCACCAGCCAAGTTTTATAAGCCTCGTAGTTCACAAGTGGTTTCGTTCTTGCACCCAGATGTTTAGTCAACGAGAATGATACAAAACACATAAATAAGTTCCTTACCAAAAAATACAGGTCTAGCAACAAAAAAAACACCCAGCATTTTCCTGTGCAGTGTTACATTATGTACACAAAGCCACACACAGAGCACAAGTTATAAATGTTTATGGAAATGTTTCTTAAAATTTTCAAATTCATGGCTACTACTATAACTGTTCCTTTTTAATAATATTTTGCTTTCCTAAAGTTCTGACCAACTAACAGTTCTGACGCTATTTGAGTCAAATAGTTTTACTATTTGTGTTTACTCTTTGTATCAAACTAGTAGCAAAATAACTTTGAAAGAGAGCATAAATGTCCACAGCACTGCTAGAAAGGTATTTCTGTACATAAATTGCTGATCTGGTTTCTTTAGATTGAGAGACAAATCCTGAAACATACTTTATTTTACATAGTTCTGAAAAGCAAGATAAGACTTGAGCCCTAAAAATACAAGAAAGAAATCCTTTGTCCTCATCAAAAGCAGCTAGGATTTTCACAGAATCACAAAGTAGAAAACATAGAAACCCAATTTCTAGACCTATATATCACCTAATACTGTTTGCTTTTATTACAATAGTAATAGAAAATCCCAATATTTTAATATTACCTGCTGCTATCCCAAATAAGATTTTAAAAACTGTGCTAAATAAAAAACATTGCCTTCCCTTCCAAAAAAAAAAGTGAGATTATCAAAGCTGATTGGAATTTTCAGAGATTTTGTGGGTTTTATCCTCAATAAAAAAAAGGCTGCTGTTATTTCTTCTATCAGAGTAGGGTTTCAGGTTTTTTAAAGGTTTTTTAAATGATATTAATACAATTAATACGTATTACAGGTTCTACTGTTACAAATGCATCTGTTTAGAAAGCAGAAGCTCTCAGATTCCTGAGGTAAGACAGAAATCTAACAGAAACATAAATTATTCCTTTCTACAATGTAAACTCATTACAGGATTTATTTCCACATCCCTATGACCACTCCTGGTGTGGCACCAGCCTCAGCCACAGGATCTAAGAGGAGGGCACAGAAAAGCATTTATAAAAGTGCAGCCACTACTCAGATGTAACTTTTATTTATTTTACCTTTTAGCCTCAAGGACAAAGGTGAACTTTTCAAAGCACGTTCAAAAACCTGTGGTTTTCTGCCTGACAAGGCTCACCAAAACATTTTGAAAGAGTTTTCATAAAACCCATAGTATATATTTTGATCTCATTTTTATTTGGATGAACCGATATTTGCAATTGAAAGTGTATGAGACTGGACTAGTAAAAATGAAATCGCTTACTCTTAAAAAGCAAGAAAAGAAAGTAAGATTTTATTTCCAAATGGATGCATTAGAAACCTAGGAATAAAAAGTATCTTGAAAATGTTGCCCCCATAACAAAGGTGGGAAAAAAAAAAAAAAGAAAAAGGGGGGAAATATTAAACTTGGTAATCTGTACTCCAAATACATACAGTGGTCATTTAACAAGTCTATTTACAGACATTAAGCTAGTCTATTTACAGACAGAATAATGAGGTCTGTCTGAGATTTGCTCTTACTGGTGACTTAACTCCCTGACTGTGAAAACATGAGCCTATATATAGTTCATTTTTATTCAAACAAGCAAGATAATCAGGCAAAGATTATAAGGTGTTTCCATAAATGCATCCATACTTCTCCCTCCATCTCCACTTGGCCTCCAAATGACATTTTCCATCAATCCATACAAATGGTATGACAACAGCAGGAACAATAGAAGCAGTAATGGTTTACTCTACTGACACTCAATGCTGCCACTAAGACCTTGAAGCAATAAACTCTACAGTCTCTGAAAGGTCAGCCAGTAACTGCAGTGTCTACTCACAGTCATTGACCTTTTTTGCTTCTTTTTTAAACTTATAATCTTCTGCACTACTTTTTTTTTTTTTTTTTTTTTTTTTTTTTTTTTTTTTTTTTTTTATTCCACCAGTAGATTGCATGTTAAATTCAAAATGAAAGCAATCTTTGCAAGTAATCTCAAGGAATAGCCCTGGACTTGCAGATAGACAAAAATCAATGTAGGAAATACTGCCAAACTGTAAATATTGGAATGTGGAAATTAAAACTGATGATTTTAAAACTTTATTTTAAAAACAAAGTTAAAGCAAAGGTCAAAATTTTTCAAAGGCTATTCAATGGCCTACATGAATAGGCATAGTGATCACAGTCTATTATTTTGCTGAATAAAATTCACGTTTTACAAAATTAACTGCTAGTGAAAGGCACAAATTACATACAGACAATTTAGTGAGTGCAGAAGCCTGGAAGATAGTCCACTTACACAGATAGTGGCACTGTTTTTTTCTTCTTTTCTGTAGATATGAAAAGCCATAAACTTAAACCACTATGAAAATCCCAGAGGAAAATGTTTTTAGTTTTTTAAACAGAGATTTCCCTAAGAAAGTAAATGTTTTAAACCTGATGGTTAAGACCTACACAGTACATTCAAAATGCCGACCTTTGTAGGCTGTATTAAACAAAGTCACAACAGCAGCATGAAGAAAATATCCTCAGAAGATTAACACATTTGTGTTTGCCTTTTAGAATTACAGAGACAGGTCAGGATTTGTGGAATTAAAGTGCTGCAGAATTCAAGTGCATCAGGTATTAAAATATTTGGTGGCAGAGCATACCTTTAATCTGTCTGAATGTCTGCTCTATTTTGCTGCACGAGCATGAAGGAGCCTTGGACTAATATGCCAGCACCATCCTTGTTAAGTGAACTTGATGCTATCTCTGGTTTTCAAGCCTGCAAAATCAGACTCAAAACCTCTTCTGAACAGTAAAGGTGTTTATTTTTTTTCAGGCTCCTTTCAATATTTGACATTGGTTTAATAACACCACAACCTTTCCACCTTAAGCTCTATCTAAATTAAGTGTCTTAGCAGCAAAGATAGAGACAGAAAGAAGTCAAAAATAGCAAAGGAATAGAACACTGGTTTTAAAAATTTGGGGGGTGATACATTTGTATCTTATCATGTTTTATACTAATATTTTTGTCATTGGTAGGAGTGAGCATGGCTCTCATCAATTTGCAGAAATAACAAATAATAGTCAGCAGTTAATTCACTCACAAAACTGATATACACTCCTGAAAGCTACAGTTTGATTTTTCAAAACCTGGACATGAAGTGAGAGGTGGGTTGGGGTGGGAAGGACCAGAGGGGCCAGAGAAAAGAAAACTAAAATACACTCTGTCACCTAGTTCCTACTGAAGAGTCCTGAAAATGAAGACAGATCAAGAGAGTTACAGTGTCTGAATCAGTAATAGTGTTCAAAAATGGTAATATTAGCAGTCACCGAAACTGTAATTTTACTAAGATTATTTGAGATACTTTCAAACAGGCTAATATTTGAGAGAGCAAATGGGACAATATTTCAAAATACTGTACATTTTCCACTTAGCTTTTATAAATATTTAGTCTAGAGAAACTGCACAGGTAACTATTAAAAAAAAAAAAAAGAAAGAAAGAAAATTAGAAACTGAAATACAGTAACTAAAGATTTTATAACTTCATATGGAGATAATCTCATTACTTTTATTTCATTGTAGAATCCTTCATAAAGGTAAAATGATACAACGTAAATGGAAAGGGAAACTGAAATATAAACAACTAATTCTAAAAGACAATAGAAAGACCCATGTGCCTACTGGATGGGTGATCCCATACTTTGTAAGACAAGATAATAGTTCTTCAAGTGCTATCAGAGAAAAACATTGGGAAACACAGCACTCTTTTGAAAGAGTACTGGGAAGAACAGGGATTCTGCTGCTAGAGTGGCTGTACCTTCCTTTTATTCCTATCTGAAATGTGCTATTTCTGACATTGAGGCAAACTAAAATCACCTGAGGTCAATTCAGTTCCAAACCAACAAAACAGTATGCTGAATGATACTTGAGGCAGCTTGTACTTTTCTTTCTGAGAACCTTATGGACAACTGGTTTTATATGAAACTTGAGAAAAGCAAAATGGGAAAAAGAGTGACATCTAAACAAGAAAGTGTCCAATTTGGACTAATTTGGCTGCAAATTGAAACTAAGCTGTTCTTGGCTTTGTTATGATTTATTAAAAAAAAAAAAAAAAATTGAAGCAGGTTTAAGGAACAAAGCTAAAGTTCTCTACAGTAAAATTTGTAAAGTTTAGGTCAAGGTCAGGTGTAAAATTAAATCTAGAAATTTTAAAAAATACAAAATTTAGTGTGTATAATAGCATTTTCAACAATAAATCCTGTTTTCCACTATTTTAGGCCAGAGTGCTCTTTGTAGCTACAACCCAGTACTTTTTATATTCAATGGACCACACTTCCACAGGGCATGCAAATTTGATTATTTAAATTAATTTCAGCTACAAAAAAAGAGAGAAGTTTTCAATTTCATTATGAGAGACTGGGAAATTCATAGCTATAAAAGTTCATTTACATATAGGATATTTAAGGAAAAAAAAGCCTCACTGACAGAAATTTATGTGTACAAACTGATTTGGTATGTCAATTTTAAATTCACAGAAGCAGTTTCTTGATGACTCTTATGGCTACACATCTTGAATTTTCTCATTGCATGTATGAAGTGGCCACATCTACATGAAGACCAGTTACCTAGATAATATAGGCTTCTATATGTATGACACATAAACAGTATAAAAAAGACAACTGAGGTCTTTAAGAATGTTAACTGTAGCAGATGCAAAAAGGCAATTTCCACTTTAAAAGTATATCTGAAAAAAAATACATTTACATCTTGAAAAAGTTGAAACTCTAATTTTAATAATTTATATATATAGTGATCATTCCTGCATTGAAATGCTAAAGAAACAGGTTAGAAGAAACCTTATGAATGTTGCAGGGGACAGATTTTTAAAAATTGAGGGATTATTTCACAAGGAATGCAGCAAATAGATTAATGTGCTGATCTTTTCCCTTAGTCTGATCATGAGGAAAAGCAGTCCAAAATGTATCATGCCAATACTTTTTAAAAATGCAAGCTTTGACTGAAGGGTTACTATCCACTTTCTGTTTTCCAGGAAGTTATTTAAAATCTACCTGTAATGTAATTTAAGAAAACAACCCTTAAATCTGATTATCTGAGGAACAGAACTGCTCAGGCTTGACAGTCAGAACTTCTTAAGCCCATACTCTGAGGCTGGAAACATCTGCTCATGTTTTGCATAAATGTAAGCTTGCATTTACATTTCAACAATTTTATACATGGCTAGTGTTGGAGAAGCAGAGAAAGGCAAAGAACCACATCTGTCACTCCAGGAGGACTACAGCCATGATTCAATTGCACTGCTACCAACATCCTGACCAACAGGGTGTCAAGCTGTATTTTGACTCTCACAGCGTTTTCTTTTTGTTTGGTTGGGGTTTTTTCTGTACTACTACATTTTTATTTTAATTTTCCTAGTAAAGAACTGTTATTCCTATTCCCGTATCTTTGCCGGAGAGCCCCTTAATTTCAAAGTTATAATTATTCAGAGGAAGGAGGTTTATATCTTCAAGGGAGGCTCCTGCCTTCCTTAGAAGACACCTGTCTCTCCAAACCAAGACAACATGCAGCAGAAAGAAGGTGTCTTGCCTTTTCTAGCCTATGCAAGCCTCAGCCTGAGTAAACAGAAGTGTGTGAAGAACATGTGGAGCAGCATGTGAGAGCCCAAGGAGAAGTTAAAATGCTACAGCTTGGTGGAATCGGACTGGACTTGAGGACATCATGCCTATAACACTTATTTCAACAGTCCCCTGCAAGATGGAATAGCTGTAAACATGCAACAACAGCAGCCAGGTGTGACTGGGGTGCCAAATGGTATATTATGTGTGTATCAAACAATATTAAAAGAAATATAGCAAATTTCAAACGTGAAACACAATACATTAAACTTATTTAATACATAAAAGGAAAACCGTTAGTTTTAAAACATTACAACAATTACAATCTAGTGGACAGCATAATAGCAGCACTCTAATGCTTTACTGTGTGCTCTGAAAAAAGAGATCCTTCTTAGTACTGTATCAGAAGGGAAAATTGTGAAAGAAGGGCATACATGATACACCTGAAATCACTATTACAGTAACACTTTGTTTATTAGACATGTTTTGAATTCATCATAAAAAGGTTCTCTCACATTTTTTCCCAGTTCAGAATTATTAATTGCCTTCATGGACTTCATTCACAGAAACAAATAGATAGCAAAATTGCAGTACTCAGACAGTTAATTTCAGGAATTTCTGATGCACTATAGGAGCAATTTAGAAGCACAACATTGTCATGGATGGTTTTATTAAGTAACACAAACAAAATTATGTTTTTAATGCTTTAAATACACTAATACACGTAGAACCTAAATCAGCATTGCAGAAGCCTGTGAATGAGTGCTATGGCAAAGACTTGTAGAGTCTGCCTGGACTCAAGGATGAAAGGTTAAGAAATGGTAATTTAATATTTTCAAGAATTTCTTGAACTGATACAAATTTTGGGACATTCTGACTGTAACCACCCTTCAGATTACATAGGAATCCCAGTCTAAACAAAGCACAGCTCATATTAATGCTCTAGTAGTTTCATGCTTTTCCATGAACTCCACTCCCTTGCCTTTTTTTTTTTTTTTTTTTAATTATTCAATTATGGGAAAATATATCCATGCCATAACCTGGGAAAAATAATGATTAAAAAAGTGTGTCATGTATGACTATTCTTAGAAACTCTGATAAAGCATTAGACTAAAGATGCAAAAGAGTTTTTGCATATATAGCATACATCTACATATTTAACAACTAATAGTACATCAACAGAACATGTGAAAGAAAGCTGGAGATTAATCAGTGCTGTCAACATAACATAAATAGGAGTCAGGAATTCACTAGAACAACAACCAGTTTTATTATGTATTTATCATGCATTATGCTAATGAAGAAAATGCAAACAGCCCTAAAAATGTGTTTAGATAGGACTATGAAGCAACACAAAAAATAAACAGGTTAAATCTAAATTTTAGTTAGTGAATATTTTAAGAAGCAGAAGAATTTGTAAATATGAAGCAGGGGCTAAGCATAAAAAAAAAGAGCGTGTAAAAATTTAAGAAAATATATACTCCTGGAACAAAATGATAGAACTGCTAATTCTACCCTTATATTATCCCTTGATATTTACTTACAAGTACTAAATATATTTTCTTGAATTATCTCTTTTTAAAATAAAATAAATTACATGATCTTCAGATTCACCAACTGAATATATATTTGTCCATTAACTAACATTATTAATTGCTAAAGAAGTTATGTCATGTCAGGCCTTATGTTTTTCAAATCAAAATATACTTTTAAGGTCAAAATAATTTAAAAACCAACTTCTATTAGCATTTTGGGGAAAAAAACAAACAAACAACAACAACAAAAAAAGATCATTAGAAGATGTACTTGAAAAGTTCAACATGTTTCATTTGGGAATAAACTTTTCCAGGCTGAGTATTTAAACAAACAATCAATGCTATAGGATCTAGGGCTCAAACAGAGCCATGATGAGAATAAGAAACATTCATGACTACAGTTATGGGAGCAGAGTCTAGGATTGCAAATTACAGCAGTGGAGGCCAAAACTTTCATTAAGTTTTTCTTTAACTGCCCAGTGCTAGAGAGACTGACTTTAGCCCTGACATAAAGGGTGGATTTAATGGTTATTAGCTAAGAAAACGTACATAATCTAAAAATCATAGACAAGAGGTCACCTTTGCAAACCTGAATATATGAAATACATGTCCAAACCCACTGGGAAAATTTAATTTCACATTTAAACAGAGTACAGTCTTATAGTAAAATTTGAAAAAGATTATAACACAAAGGTTACCAGTGTCTCCTCTCACTGGCTTGTTTCCCTAGATTAACATAAAAAACCAACAAAAACCAAAACCATAGAACTGAAAAATCTTCTAAAGCTAAAGGAAAACCTAAGCAGCTCTCCCAACTTTAAACTAGCAATATACAATACTTTTTAAATTACAAAATCTAGTAAATATTCCAAAAAAAATCATAAAACAGACCTTATTCTGCTTAGCTACTTTTTGCTTTGGGTCTTTATTTGACAGATTAACTCCTGAAAATCTTTGGGCCTGGTTCTGCAATCATTTTCACCAAGCAGGCTGTGCAAGCTTGCCCAGCACTCTAGTAATTTAGCCCATTTTACCAAAAATAAAGTGATTACATCAAAATTGAGCCTGCAGGGCTCAGATAGGATAAGTGAGTGACAGCGAAGTGGCATGTTTCACTAACTTGCAGCATTACCAGTTTAGCAATATATATTCTGGGCCTGCACAAAACACTTTTCATAAAACATGAAAAGTTCTAATAGCTTAGAAATAGCACATTTCCTGATCCAGAGCAACAGATTTGATGCAGACTGAAGCACTCAGTTTGCCAAGGAGAGATAGAGCAGCAATGGGAACCAAGTGCATCCTCCCACTGAGCTTCAGCTGCGCAGAGCCCTCAGCATACGCAGAAGACATGCTAGGATCTTCTTAGTTCTGGAGCAACAGAGAAGGAGTGAACTATATTTTAAACCTTTGAATGATACTATGAAATCTTTATGCCACCTAAGCAGCAAAGCTATACTGCAGATGCACTTACAACAGCAAAACCACATTCTTCTACAGGCCTGAGTCAAGGGACACCAGCAGAAAAACACCATAGTTAAACCTCCCAAAACTTTCTGTAATCAGACTCTTCCTTCCACTCAGACTGCTCATGTAAGTGAAATTAAACTTCAAGCACTATCACTATAACATTGCAAGCAATACATAGTGAGCAGTTCCAAGTGTCCAGAACTTAAGCCTCACCTACATGATTATCTTCAATTCAAAGGTATGCAACTCTTAGCATGCATAGGTCCCTACTCCCTGCATAATTCCTCACCACTTTCATCTAAACTTTAGGGCTACAAGGATACCATTTAACAATGCAACTTGCAAAAAAAGGTACTAAGTATACAAGTAACAGAAAAATTAAATACCCTACACCAGGATAAATAGAGGAGGATAAAAAAGGCAGAATCAAAGTAAAATACATATTTCCTACAGTGTCTCTGTGCTCATGGCATGGAATAAATAGCAAAAATTGATAATGCATAATTACTGAAACGTGTTCAAAGACCTTACAGGTCAGGATCTTTTTTTCATGTCTGTGTTCTATCATTTAATCTTAAAATAAATCCAAATGTTACAGTTTTCTGAAGATTTTTCTAGAGAAAACATGGAAGAGGAAGGAAGGTAAGTAAGTATCTCTGGGTAATCTCTGTTTTACACATGTATTTTTATTGCCTTGCTCTTATAAAATGTTAACATGCCATAGACAATGATATTTCCTCATAAAAATGTCCCAGCCTTAGCAAGTTATCCAACAGAGAGTTATTGATTTAAGACAGAATTTGATTTTTTTAAGTATTAATGGTTTCTGTTCTTAGTGTTGCACTGTTCATTGCAACAGATATTACTGAAAAGAAAGACAGGAATAGATTATTGGAAAGTTATCAGTTTAATGAGAATTAGAAATCCATAAAAGCTGGTAAATTTTATGTTTCTTATATGTGGCCAGAGTATTCAAACAATAAAGCATTCATAATGGAGATCCTAAATCTTTCAGAAAACAGCAGATAACTCTGGGTTATAGAGTGTCTCACCTTTAGGTCATTTCTTTTAAAAAACCCAAGCAGTTAGAATGGAAAATCACTATAATCTGAACATCTTGTGTCTGTTGGGCAGCCAATATGCAATATGTCATTAGTATCAATTCAATTCCTAGTGGAGTAAATAAAAAAATAAGTTCCTAAGTTCTAGTCCATCACTCATAGCAGGAATCTCAGCAGAGGAACATGCATATAAATAAATTTCCAATTCACACCAATGTCCAAACCTCCCCAAGTTATATACAGAAATTATGTTGCCTACACAATCCAAAGATGAACTGGCAATCTTGGCTTTCAGAACAGTTCACAAAGTTAAATTTATTAACACACCGAATGATAATGTTCTATTTCATTTTTTTGAAAATACAGTGATAATACATTGACTGATCTAATTCCCAGGGTTTTCTCCAGCCCCTATTTTCCTTAGGACACAACCTCTCTTCCCTACCTTCTGGGTCCAAGTTTCCTTCAGCACTCCAGGCACCCAAGCAGTCCCAGTTGCTGGACTCAGTGAGATAGCAGCTTTGCAATTGTGTATGGACCTCCAAGTCCACCTTTCCCATTGCATGTGCATTTGTGTACTGGTGTTTACATAAGGAAGATGAGAGATACCTCATCACAGAAATGTTTTTTAAAAACTTCATTGTCCCATGTTCCTGCTGCTTTCTTCAGCTTATTGTGCCCCCTCCCTGACACAGTTAGGTTATAGCCCTCATCACAAGGTTAGACACTTGCTGCCAAGGATGTTCTTTATCCACTTTGACAGTCCTGTCAAGCAAGCATTGTTCCTCAAACAGGTCCCCACAGTGAAAATAGCCAAATAGATGTAACACCAGATCCACAATCAAATACTGATCTGAAAATTTGCCTAGTCCTCTTTGAGCTTTTCCTCTTTACCAGCAGGAGACAGGAGAGCACTCTGTAGGCACCATACCCTTCATCCTGACCAGAACTCTGCTGTCACTCTTTAGCTATCCAAGCACCAGTTGACTCCTGCCCAAATGAATGAACAAGGGGGAGTAGCCAGAGGGTCAGACACACGTTGGAAGACTCTCTGCAGCCTCTTGGATCCAAGTGGCTGACAAGCAACAAACCTCTCAAGACATGGTCAAGTTTGCAGAGGAAAGCCTCTATCTCCTGTGAGAGTCACTCTCAGGAAATCTCTCCCTCCTTTTCTTCACCCTGGCTGAGGTGTATCTGCCTTTGCTGCCTCCTGTGACAGAGAGTTAATTTCCTCACCTGTTCCACAGGCTCTTCTTCAGGACATAGCTTTTCCAGAGAGCATATGGGATCTGGTGGGGGATGGCTTGTGCCAACCTCTTCTGCAGGCTTGTGCTTCTGACAGTTCCAAAAGAGCAGCCAGAGGTTGATTGCTATCAGCTTCCCCTAAACATCTTTTCTGGAACTGCTGATGAGGGAGCATCAAGCACCAGCTCAACTACTTAGAAGGGATTGATATAACCAGGGGGCAAGAGCACAATAAACAGAGGCAGCCAAAAGAATCACAGCAGTATCCAAACAGCTTCAGAAGATTTTAAGAGTAATAAAAAAATAATTAGGGGATGGTAATTTCCCTTTTACATGAGTAATCAGAGTTTATACTGATGAACAAAATGAAACATTTTCTGAACAGATAATGTTTACCTGAGAGTACTTTGATAATGCTCCTCACAAACATTAAAATTCATTCATACCTTGGATGGCATCTAGTTTACTTTTGAATAATGCTTTGAGAAAATGAAGCATTACATAAAAATCACAGTAGCCTCCAGAAACAGTTTAATCTGTAAGTCTTTAACAGAAAAAATCAGCCATCCAGTTTTCTAGCAAGGTTTTAGAGGTACCCATACCTACACATGGGATAAGTATATGCCTCCTTAAACCCAAAGAATAGGTCCAGTGAAAGATGGGTTCATCAGTAAGTTAGTAAATAAAGTTATTTTATCCAAAGTATACAGAGTCAGACCATGTTAATATGACATATCAGTTTGGCCACACAGTCTGTGAATCTACAAAATAACTGCAGTGACATAAACCACAAAAAATTCAGCATATTGCCAATATAAAGAATTATAGTCTATGAAAATAGCAAAAAAAAATTATTATTCTGTGAACTATATAGTGATATATTGGCTAACAGTACTGATTATATTCTAATAAGTATTTGCTAAAATATATTTAAGAGGAAAAAAAAAGACTGGTAAAGCATACTGATTTGGACAGTTTGTCCCTATGATCCAAGGAATTAAGAGTGAACAAGTCATGCATTGACCTCAAACTAGATATTAGTAAGCACCTCTTGCAACAGGAAAAGAAAAGTCAAGAAAATATTCTCTTAATCTACAGCTTTCATTCTGAATAAGAAACATTCTGTACATCTTTTTGTGAGTAGTAAACTGACAGGCTGAGAATTCTTAAACTTAACATGCAGTTTCACAACCATTTTATCTTCAAGCCTCAGCTTAAGGAAGGAAGCCAGGACAGTTTTTGCAATTCCTGCTTTTCAAATGTTGCACTATCTTACCTCTTTGCTTTGAGAATGCACTAGCATGTTTATCTCAGTTCATAAAGAGGAAATTCTAAGTTAAGCCATAATAAAACCAATGCAAAATAAAACCCAATCCAAAACCGGAATAAATATTTATCAACCAGTTAAGCTCTCTGAACCATTTCACTGTGGAATAATAGAGAGAGGCAGTGCAGGAGAAAGGAAAGAGATTGTTTCAGAGCTGGCTGGCTTAAATGCTGTGAAACCTTCCCTATGGCTGCACCACAGCTGCCCAGCTCCTGACTGAAATAACATTAAATCAGATTACAACTAGAAAATTATACTTGCAATTCCACCTGTCTAAGGCAAATTTACCAAATTCAAACCAACTGTCATTAAGCTACTGATCAAAGCAAACAAATTTCTTTTCAGAAAAGTGTATTTTCTTTAAAATAAGCATTTCATAAAAGTTACTGGTATGCAAATAAAGTTTTATTTGATCATCTTGTCTCCAAACATAGCACAGAAATGCTGGAACAGACTGAAATTGCCAGATAGGAGCATAATCTCTTTTTTTGGGTATCCGACAAAGATTTTATTTCTTCCTTCAGCGCGTCATCATTTTTCTTCCCAAATTCATTGTGCATTATTTCTATTGCAATTCTATGTGAGTGACTATGAATGCAATTCTTTCTGTTACACATTCAATTATTTAAACATAGTGAAGTGTTAAATTACTGTAAACACTTTTGATGGCAGATGCTGATATTTTAAAATGGCACCTGATGGACCTGTTTCATAATTATTTATAATGAGCAGGAATGTGGAAGAAGTGTTCTAAAGGGATTTTAGCACTACAGTTTTCCCATGCTCTAGGAAAAGTGGTTATGTTCAATAAATCACCATACTAAGTTCTTGTTTCTTTAAACCCAACTTGTGAAAAGGGGTATATACCCCTATGGATTTATGCACTACAGCTAATTTGCTGAGTTAAACAGCCAACAAAATCAGCATTGTTCTGAGCTTACACTCTCCTACAGATTTATAAAGAATTCTACAAGAATACTACTGACTGCTGAAGTAATGCTTTCTTTTACTTTTACAATACAGAAAATTAAGGTAAGGTAACTAAACCAGAATGGCAAAGAGCCTTGTAGAAAAGAGTACACTAACTGCTCTGCTGGAGGAAGTAGCTTAATTTTTCATTTCCTTGTAATCAAAAAGCAAGTCTCTTGATAAATAAATAAAGCCAATATAGTCCTAAAGAGGTTGGTGGCAGCTTTTTCAGAGAGAAGTTACATCTTGCATTTATAAACAGCCCTCAGACATGGAAACTCATTGACTTTCAAAGCCACTATGGAACACAAAGAACAGGTTCCACACAGATTAAAAGCCTTTGTTTGCAAAAATCAAACTCCTACTTGAGTATTTCTGCTGCTGTAGTTCAATACTTAAAATGCCTATTTACATTCAGCAAACTGGAGGCTCTTGGAATAAAAGCCTTGCTGCAATTTCTTCCTTTATTAGGCTCTGCCCAAAAAACCATTATAGAGGTCTGTGTTATGCCCCTCTAGGCACACACTGCTCCATGACCCTAAGGAAATTAATCTCTATTTTGGTTTTAGACTCTAATTTTAGTCCAAGGAGCCAAGTCTCACATCATGGAGCTGTGTAAAATGCTAATAAAAAGTTAATAATTTAATTCTTTCTTCCATTTTGAATGTAGACCTTCATTAGTTGCAATAATCATCATAAAAAGCAAGAACATAACTGTGAAGTACCATGCCATTGTATACATTACAAGGGGACAAAACAAAATACAATTAAATCCTAAAATGCTTTGGTTTCTTTTAAATAACACAGTTTAGTACATAAGTAGAGAGATCTAAAAATACATAAAACAAGGTTTGAAAGCCACCATAAAATCCCTTAAGTTTTAACAAATAGCAGAAAAGTGATAATTTTTGTTTTTACTTAAGTCATAACTAAATCAGACTATCATCTTTGCTTTACTATTTCTAAAGGGCTTAGATAGGAAACTGTAAAAGAATCTTCTTTAAGTATGTCTTACATGTAAGTCTTACATACACAATAGATTATGCAAAGTAAGCTTCATACAGTTAATGATTGGCATTTTCCCAAAAAATTACCACGAACTAGTATAATGAATTGTACTTAAACAACTGGTTAAGCTTTTTTGTTTCTAATTAACCCAGTTTACTTTGTCTAGGGTCTTTTCTAGCATGAAACAAAACAGAGTACATTCCCTCAGCATTAGGATCGAACAGCACAGAATCTGATTATTCTGTTATTATAGTTAAACACAAAAGCTAAAGTAAGGAAACATTATCAAGAATCATATTTACTACATGTTGATTTGAAACTGAACAATTAAAAACAATTTCCATGCCAAGATGTAGGTCAGAATAATGTGTTATACAATATTTCAGCCACTGAAGCCAAGTGTCTGATTCAGTAACAGAAATGTGAGAGTGAATTCTGGCACTTGTCAGCCTATGATAAGTTTCTAACAGACTAATACTTGTCAGGGGAGTGATAGCTGATTATACAGTAAAATTGTACTGGAGAAAGGTGATGAAGGAAAGATTTAAAAATCACATGAGTCACTATAGCTCATGGCAGAGTAATTCTGCAGTTCCTTGTCTTAATTTATCACATCAAACTATCCAATACCAATTTTATCCAACATTTCCCAGTGGAATATTTGAAATACAAAAGCACGGCACAAGCAAATGTACATGAACTTTGATATATCTAGTAGCAAATTAACTATAGTAACCTTGCTACTACTGTCAGTCTGTATTTAACAGGATGGATGCTCTTCCATGCCATGCTCACAGCCCGTACAACTGAGAGAGATGAGTGCCTTCAGGAAGCAGCCTGTACCCATCGATTTTCCACTTACCCCTGACACTTCAGAACAACCTAGAGTCTTCCAAAAAGGGACCTCTTTTCATAATACTGAGTGAGCATCTTCCCATTGAGAGCAGGATGCATTTGACAGAGTGCTTTGTTTTCTTATGCTCCACATTGCAGCAGCAAAGACAATGAAATACAAGATGTGATGAGGCACTACAAGTGTCTGTCTAAGCAGAGGGAACAGAGGGAGGACAGCATGAGATGAGCAGATGTGACACGACCCAAGAACAGCAGCTCACCTGAAACAGCTCTTACTACACACCACTCAACTATAAAGGACCCAAACTGTAGGAATTAAAATAAAACCTTGGTTTTCAGTGATGCTGAGCACCTTTAGATAATGTGAAAAGCTCTAGGTCTCCTTCCCAACAGGTACAGGGCAACTTAAATCAGGTACTAGTGACTATTATCTATACTTAACACTCATAGAAAGCCACATAATAGTTTAAAGGACTAGGTCCTATAAAAACTTAGAATTCATGGACAAGAACTATATGCTTAGGTACTGTTATCTTATGATGGCTGGTTTACTATATTTATCATTAACATATAAAATAGGATGCACCTCTATTAGTTGCACATCACTATAATATGAAAATGGATTCAGAATCAATGTAAATCAATCTCCAAATTAAATCTGTCCACATTTAAGAAATATCCTGAAGAGCCTAATTTAATGCAATACTAAACATTAAAGAGTAAATAGTTTGAGCATAGATTTCTTGGCAACTTTCACATGGATATTTCATAATTTAAAGTGAATTTTCAAATCATTTAGACATTTCAAGAACACATATCAAACAATACACATTCTTGACATGTCTAAATATTAAAATAATATTTTCCATTTTAAATGCTAAAAGTTGTCCATCTTCTGATACTTATTTCTAGCAATTTTAAGCTACAACTTTAATTCAAAGTATGGCTGACTGGACCAACTACCACTCTACTGTTTTATTAAATCATGTATCAAGCAGTTTGATTCTGCACAGCTAAACAACAGCCCATGTTCAGAAAACTGGCAATTGGATTGCAAGTAGCTCATCCATGACCAAAACTAAACTCCTCCGAATTTTGAAAGAAATCATCTTGAATTCAGAGCAACACATTAGGCAAATGTGATACAAAGTTAGAGGTATGTAGATATAACTGTCTATTACAATCCAGAATGTTTGTTTCCCACTTCACAGCTATCTCAGTAACGATAGGTTTTAGCTGAAAAAACAAATTAACAGAACTGGACAGACTCCTGGATACAAAAGTTCTCTAGCACTACTGGAGAAATATTAACTGCATTTACCATCTGTGAAAGAATTATAATGCTTGTGTACAGTCCTTCCAGAGATTTTTGAAGGTTTAATTAATATTTTAATATGTTTTGTAGATTAAACATCCAATAAAAGCACAGCAAACTACTCATTCAAGGTAGGAAAAGTAGTTCCTTAAAGCAAAACCAAGAAACAAGAATTGCAATATCATTACATAGAAGGAATGAGATGATAAAAATTTAAACCACTTGTAATAGCTAAATTGCAGCTTTTAATGAAAATCCCTCCATTTACCACATTCTTGGTACTTTGGATGTTTGAAATCAGCTTTCCCTAAATTTTCAGGTGTAATTTAGAAGTCAGGCCTAGTCCTGGGTCTTTCCCAAAGCCTGAAATCCTCAACTTTCTTCTTAACAGAAAAAAACATGTTCTTGACAAAATGCATTCTTGACTTCAGAGCCACAGCACTTTCTCAATTCCTTCCATATCAGAAAAGTACTTATTATCTCCAGCGAGGCTGGTAAAAATCAGGGGTTTTTTTCTGAATAAACCTCAAAAGAAGGCTGGATTTGAAAGAGTGACTCTTGGAAACAGAAATTCTACCTTCCAAGCTGATACGAGACACTTGATGTAAGACTGTCATGCCATGAACAAGATCTTCCAACCTGCTTGCACCACCTAATAGTGCATCTGACCTATTTCACCTTGATAAACATTGACTGATGGCTGCTCTCTGCAGGGTGTACACGAGGAAAGAATGAGATTGGTGCCATTTGAAATGCTGTGTCCTGCTACTCGGAGCTGGATTCAGCTTTTCACTGATGTTAGAATTGCCACTGGAAAAGACATTGAGTCCTCCAGCATTGTAATGGATGACAAACAGAGGATTTCCCCCTCTGTCTAATTCTAAATCAGCACATGGCAGCATGAAATCTTGTACTAATGAAGCATAAACCCATGACAATTCCTTAACTCTCAACATAGGGTGAAGATCTTCCAACATATTAATTGGAGCTTAGGCTCTTTCTAATCCTGGTGATATTCTCTTTAGTTCTATTACATCAATTTAGGAGGATCACCTTATATTTTCAGTGGCTCAGGGTAAAAGAAATAATTCTACAGAACCTGTTAAAGGTAAGACAGGCGAAAAGACAGCAACAATCAGTGTGTCTTTCTGTATCTTAGAAATTTAATTCATAATTTTTTAGAAAAAAAATTCTGCATTTAAGGTAATTAATTACTGTTAGACTTCTTTAAAAATGCTTAAACCCTGCCCCCTCAAAAAGGGACAGATTAAAAATATTTCTATGAGAGGGGATAAAACATTAATTACTGAATCTCATTAGGCTAGAAAGCAGAAGAGAGGCAAGACATTTTCAGAGAGAGAGAAAGAGAGAAATTACTGTAGACAATTCAGTAGCCTGGACTACAGAGAAATGCTAAAGAAAAAAAGTTTAAAGTTTCCTTCCAGCTCATAACTCCTGTCACACAGGCAGCACAGTGTCCATTTATCACTTGCCAGATTGAGATTCAAGAGAAACAATCCAAAAGCAGATCAGGGTTTAATCACAAGGGAGCCAGCAGCATCACCTTGGAAAGCAGAGATGAAAGAGAGAAATGAAGACTTAAATAAAAGCAAGTCAAGAGGTCTGAAGAGCAGGTACCCAAAACATAATTCAAGAAGCTCATCTCATGTCCAAATGGAAAAAACAGAAAGATAATAAATTCTGGCAGGTCTAGTGTGAAAAAAAACCCCAAAACTAAAAAAAAAAAAAAACAAAAAAACAGGAAGACAGGCCCAGGAGGAACAACCAGGAAAACATATGAAAACTACAAATAAATCTTCCCTCAAATATCTCCAAAGACAGAGCCCTCCCAGAGGCTTTGCAGAATGAAAGGATCAGCACAGCAGGAACATGTAAATACAACAAGGCAGTTACTGAGAATCCAAATGACTTATTTGAATTAGTATTCAGTACAGCTTCCCACACTGAAATGGTCTGTGACCATGACCAGGCACAATATGCTAGAATGGGACTTAAACTCTGAGCAGAAGTGAACAATCACTTCCCTCAAACTGCAGGCAACATTCTCAGTCCTACAGCTGAGTACATTGCTAGACTTCACTGCTGCATGTGAGACCTGCTGACTCACATTCAGACAGGAATTATCTGCAGACTTGCTGCAGTGCAGCTCCTCCCATCACCCAGGTAAAGACTTTAAGACACTAAAATATTATCAGCCCTTCTCAACCTCTGAGAATCAAAGCCACACCTACCACCTGCTGGATTTTGTACCACTGATCAAAACTTTTAAAACCAGGAATCTAGCCAGTTTTCTACCCACATCTCACTGCTTTGGCTTTGAGAATACTATGAAAGGCCCTGCTTTAATCAAGGTAGGACATATTCACTGCTTTCCTCTTATCCCCAGCACTATCCATCTGATCAGGTGAGAAAGTCCACGCGCAGTGTACCCAATCATTTTTTGATTCTCCATGCATCTGGACAGTTTCTGGAAGAGCTGGTTCCATAATCTTCTTGATGACAGAGGCAGAGGTGACTGTGGGTTCCTGGATCATCTTCCTTCTCCTTTCTGAAGATAGCTCTGACATTTTACATTTTTCCAGTCACAGGCAGCTTTTCCCAAACGTAATGAATTTTTGAAGATCATTGTCACCAGCATCTCCCTCTGAGTGTGTCACCTCTCACAGCTAGAGGACTACTCAAGGAGAACCACCAAACAATGAGGGATCCAGGGCTGAAGCCTCCCAATACCCACTGAAAGGATGCAAAGGCATGCAAAGAGAGTATTCCCCTAAATTTGAGGAGAACTTCTCACAGGTACCTCATAGAGACTCATTTGTCCCTGTGCATATGCTGTTATCAAGCATGCTAGGAATGCTGCTCTACTGGATTCTTATGTACTACTACTCCAGATTTTTAAGTTAGGCTTGCAAGTTGCTGTTGTGCTACAGTAAATACTTAACCTATATGAATCCTTTGCTGAATTGTTTGACTTAAGTGATCAGTTAAGTTAAATGCTGTTAAATTGGAAGACAAAAGTAAATGGGATTGATACTGAGTATTTGTAGATCCAAAGGAATTCTCCTTGGAAAACAACACCCTTCTGCTGCATTAATTTCATGGATATTCAGCTTAGAAAAGGTTTTCTGCTAGAAAAACATTTCTGAAGGTAGTTCTATGAGCTTTTCATTTCAGGATATTATTTCGTGTTAAGTAGTAGTACTTTTTATTAGCCATCTACAATTTTGTGAAAGTTGTATAACTTCTAGAATTACTTTTTAATGAAAACTAATATTACCTACCAATTTTAAATGGAAAAGATCAATGCCAAAGAATTAAAAAAACCCAAAACATTCACACCTGCTAATTAACTTTTCATCAAAATATTTTTCACTCATGTAACACACTTAGCATCCAAGACTGCTCCAGTTTAGAAAGAGGAATTTTTTAGCTATCAATTTTAAAAATAGAAAAGCACTTCTTTGTCTTTTGCCACAAAATATGCAAGAGAGAGAGAAATAAAAGGTTACTCAGGCAAGCACTCCCAGTGTTCTTTGCACTATTTGAAAGACTGTTGTTTTTCAAAGTTGAAGGTAAATTGTGCATTCCTAATGCAGAAGAAATACTTGTCTCAGCTCATTGAGCTAAAGCCATTGTTCAATAAGGCTTCACCTATACAAATATACAGTTCACCTAACATTGGAGGTCAAAAGAGATGGTATCAATCTGAATTTCAGAGGTCAAATATGCCAAATACTTATTTTTAACTTTTTATGTAGTAATTCTGAATACTAATGCCAAAGCGCACAAGAACACGCAACAGATACACTGGAAATATTTCTTATATTTTCTCCGTTCCTTACATTTAATTCCCAGAACCTGTTTTAAGACAAGTGTAGTTCTATAATTTATAGAAAAAGTAATCAAAACCACAGAATATTAAGCACAGAAACGGTATAACATGCATTTATGCATACAATGAAAAGTATTCATAGAATAAGCTACAGACAAAAAAAAAAGTGCTAGAGGCAGCCCATGTAAGCTGGGAAAGGCATGATGGAGTTCTGCTGCACCATCCTGGATATTTTCTACATAAAAACTATTTATGATTGAGTAGAATTCAATGCATATTACTAATATTCTAATGCTGTCTGTTTCCTTTGAATGTGATTTCTCTTTAAAAAAAAAATCTCTTACATTCTAATTTTCATTTCACAACAGAATCCTTTTTCTTAATAAACATGCCAAACCCCCTTGATTAATAAAACACTGTCAGTCAGTGACACTGGGGGAGTGACCATGCAATTACTGTAGAGTCCATAGAGCAGCAATGCATTTGAGCTGTATAAAGTCTTTCAGGTATTCTCAGACTGCAATTCATGGAATTCCACTAGCTTATATGGGAACTTTCTGAAAGTTTGCTCCTGTCAGCAGTCATCTTTCACTCTTTACAAGCAGAAATATCTAATATATCAGTTTAGAAATATTAATCTTGCCACTTGTTTTTTTAAAGGACAATTATTTTCCCAGAGGCAATCTAATGGCATTTGTAGTCACCCAGGAGAACCAGAGGAATGCAGAACTTACAAAAATTAGATCAGAAGGTAAACAAAGGCCACATACACACCATTCCCTCATCATATTCAGTTTAATTCACTTAAATATCTCTTACACTATTATGGTCTTGTGAGTCATGCAGACACTGAAAAAGTATGCACCTTCACAGTTATACAAAATTGAAGTATAAATGTGTTTCTGACTTCGGTCCCAGATGCACCAAAGTTGGTTTTGTATTTCTTGACCTTAGGAGGCCATTGTCAATTACATATAGCCCAGGCACTGGCAGCCACCACACCTATAGGATGACTTCCTTCAGGGATGGGGAAGACAAGATTGTTTTATCTTTTAGAGGCCAAATAAATCCTAAATTACCACCTGAACAACAAAAGTTCAAAGTTAAAAAAGAAGAGTCAAGGACATAGCAACCAACATCCATTCTGATTTGGATTACACTTTCATTTAGTTACATTTACTATGTTTGAGGGTTGTGGGTTGACATGGCTGGCAAACAAACCCAATCCACAAGCAGGTTCACTCCCCATGGGATAGGGGAGAAAGCTGAAGGTACAAGAGTGAGAAAACTTATGTGTTAAAAAATAGACAGTAAAATCACTCACCAGTTACTGCTGCAGGCAAAACAGACTCTGTGCAGGGCATTTGAGTTCATTTATTGCCAAATAACAAAAGCTGAATTTAAAAACTGACTCAATTATTGAGAAACAAAAAATTGCACGTAAATATTTAGGGAAAAACAACTTTCTCCTCAAAATACCTTTGCCAGGCCCAACTTCACTTTCAGGTGCACTTCACTTTAAACACCTTGGTTTACCTCCTCATTGTTCCTCTTTTTCCCTTTTTCATTCCAGTCACCTCTCCTCACTCATCGTTGCCACAAGTTACACCCAGCCCCTTCAGCCAGGCAAAGACACATGGTGTCAGTGTTTAGTGATTTCTCAGTTCAGTTAAATTAAATACAATAGGAAACTTTGAATAAAAGCTACCCTTTTTAAGAAAAAGTAAATTTAAACTTCAGATTTATTATGTGTGAGTTCTGAAACTACCAAACAAAGACAATCATTTTTATGAGAATTAAGCTGGCAGCAGATTTTTTTTTAAGGTTTCTTTATTATACAGAATCTCTATTATAAAGGGCATATTAGCCCAAAAAATATTCCTTCTACACTCATTTGTGTAGTTGAAGTTGGAAGTCTAGCTTTTCTGCCACTCTTATGACTTTCCCAAAATATTAGGATGTTTCATCACTTAAACAAAATTTAATTTGCATGCAAACAATCCAAGAACTGTTTCAGTCATTTTCTACACTATCCTTCATGGAGATATTTCTTCTAATTAGGACACCTTCCTGTACAGCAATAGCTTTAAACAGCATTATTTAAAGAAATATTCAGAATGTGTCTTGTCTATCTTTGCTCCCCACACACACTCATTGATGAAAGGTGGTCAATTTTCTGCTGTGTTTTGTTTGTTTTTTCTTCTCCAGACTTTAATGCAATTATTTTCAATCCTGTATTTTCCAGAACTGAGTCATTGTTGCTTGCAAAATTTTTAATCCCCTGACTGCTTTTCAGCATCTGAGCCCAAGAATATACTCTGTGCACATTCTAACTACATGTGTGCACTTACACGTGAAATCTGACCATGGAGAACACAAAGGACCCATGGTGATTTCTGACTGGAAGAATTAAGAAAAAGGGCAGCAAATTACAGTTTGCAGTAACTTTGTCTTGCCTTGAGCACAAATAATGTTATACAGCCACATAAGAAGGCAGATCACTGATTGCTGTTTGTCCATTGCAGCTCTGGAGTTGCACAAAAGTCAGGGAGGCTGTCACAACAAAACATTACTGCAATGAGGGATTTCAATTACTCTCATTTAAATTGTGTAAGTACTATAATGGTAAGTAATGGAGAAATTTGATTATTTCTTAGACATAATTTTCCAGTGATTCTTGGAGAAGGCATTCAGCAAATACACAAGGGCAAAAGTGATTTTTCATCATGTTCAGAGCTGCGTGCAGGCTTTGAAAAAAAAATTATCAAGAACCATGTCATATGGCCTTAATGTACTCAAATTCAACATGATTGATGATGTTCCATTTTGGGCAGTGATACAACTATTTTTATTGAACCCACCATTATATTTAAGTGACTTTGCAACAAGATAAATCTTTGGTTCCAATGCTGAAGTCTTAATCACGTAAAAATGTTATAGTAGAAATATTAAATATTCATAAATTCTTTGAAAATTCTTGAATGTTTTCTATTTATTTAAGGAAAGCTATGCAATCATAGCATAGCACACTCAAGCACATTTCCAGAGTGCAAACAAGTACTATTTTCATGAAGGGGAAAAAATGGCCAGAAAACATACCAGAGAGCAATTATCCTTGCCCACAAGTTTTATTCCCTTGCTGCTTGCTGATTAACAAGGAGTTTCAAGAGCATCAGTCCATTTGCTCTAAAGTCAGTTTATTTCAAGCATTACAAGTGATTCACGCTATTTTCTCTCTGCTTAACACTGTATGCCTTTAAAACATATTTTGGTGGGTTACTAAAAAACCACTTCAGTTTGCTCTTTAAGCCCTCCCTCCACTCACATTCAGAGGACTGCTTTAGTTATGGCTCACACAGCTTCCCCTTAATTCAGGCTGATTTTTTATGGAGTAACTTGAGCTCTTTGGCAGAGCAATCCCTACAGATCACATCTCAAAAATATTGTTCACAGAAAATATAATACGTTTTACTGATACAAACCTCATTAATTCAAAGTGTTTTTCCCTAAATTTATACTCTTGCACTAAATAACGTATCAATACATTTTATGATAAGGGGAGGAATCAGAACTAGCAGAAGATAATCTACAACCTGCTTCCTGCAAGATGCTATACAAAAGAAAAATGTCCTGACAAATTGAAGTAAACTATAAGGAAAATGGAATACACCCTCCTTGAAAGTAATTTCATAACCACTCCAACAAAACATCTCACTCTCTTGGTTGGATTCCAGAAGGAAATTGTGGCAGAACTTATCCTGTAATCATTTTATAAAACAGTTCCTTCCTATATCTACCAAAAAGTAAATCCATGTTCTAATTTTTATGTCAGGATTCTCTTGTGGCATTCATTTACCCCTGTTTCTTTACACCAAGCTTTCAGAAAGTAGCTGCCATGAAACTCATTGCTCATTAAGGCACCAATTTAAAAACTAATAGATGGAAATGGGAAAAAAAATAGAGGAAAACAGAGAAAGTGTAATTCCCTATTGCCTTGCTTCTTTAGTTTTAACTTTCTTTTATGTAAGTGCCCCATCAGTTACTGCCATTTGCCATTCAAACTTTTCATAAATCATACTTGAACTTCAATATCTACAGCTGAATCAAGGTTATTGAAGCTATATTGTTTCAATGAAGCCACTGAAAATCAATAGAGTTTTACAGTAATTTAGAAACAGGTTTTTCCCTATTTGCAAAGCAAGTAATTCCCAGAAAGACCAAAAACTGAATAACCCCACCATCCTCTATGCAGATTATGAAAACACAGTTTCTTTCTCTTTTAACTGTGCATGTCAAGGCTAACACTATTTTAAAAACAACTGAGAGAAAGTAAGCAAGCATCTTTTTCAAGTTTCTGTAGTCCTGCTCTCCATACACTTTCATTTTAATATATTAAGAATGCAAGAACTGCCTGAGGGTAGGTGATTCTTTTTTCTATTTCCAGATTCAATCATTTCAAGCATTACTTTGTGTTCTCTTTGGAACCACTAGAAAATAATTCTGTACAGAAAAGAGGAAATTCTTTTTTTTTTTTCTGATCAGATTTCTGTACAGGAAAGTCATTACAGTGCCCAGAATGTCTCGTCTGCAGGATTAACACAGACACACTGAGATAAGGAAATTAATTTAGGCTTTAGATATCTTGCCTTGTTAAGGAAGAATGTCAACTGGAGATGAAAATCATTACAGAGAGAATTATCTCTTTTAGGGTCTTTATAAAAAATTTTATCTCAAGAAGAGTCATGCTAAAGATATGTCTCACAAAGTTGGATTTCTGCACACAAACTAGTTCCGACTTGCTCAGAGTCAGAGCCAAAAAAAAAACAACTTAAAAACTCAAAAATTTGGATCTTTTATAATAATAGCAAGTTCAGAGATCAAATTCCGATCTAGAAATTAAAGTTCAATTACATTAATTCAAAATCCCAAAGTTTCATAGGAATTTCTTCCTTTCATGTATTTTCTATGGGCTTCAGCTCAAAAGTTGTTTCTTCCACCACGTTTCAAATGACCTTCAGATAACAAGAACCAGAAGGAGAAAGTCCAGCATTTCCACTTGGGGCACAATGACTAACATTTCATCTAATGGTGTGTTAGTGGGAGTACACCTGCCTCAAAGCAAGTATGAATCATTATTATAAATCACTTATTCTATTTGAATTCCAAGATTTTAATCAAATTTCCCCAATTAACATAGTTCAATTCTAGCAGGTAAATATCTTAATCATCCTTCCACTTGTGACCTAAATAAAAATACAGAAGTTTTAAGATACTTGCATGAGTTCTTCCCATAAATTAGTAAGCCCTTTAGCAGCTCTTCAATAACAGACAAAAAAGAGTATCTTCACAGTGGGATATCGGCTAAGGGATTTCTAAATAGAGCAAATCCTTTACTTTAGCAAAAACAAAAAACAAATTGAAGGATATTAAGATACAAAATAAGGGAGAGGGTTTATTAATTTTAACCAAAATTCTCCCCTAGATTTTTAGAGTATCTTCAAGTGTAAATCTCCCATACTCCACAAGTCTTTAAAGAAACCATTTCTATTTTCAAAAATACTTTTAAAAAAAATTATAGCCATATTTGTACATGTATTACAGTGCTGAAGGTACTGATTATGGAGCATTTTTGTAGTAGCAGGTATTTTAAGATTGAAGCACTGTAATTTGATCTGGGCCTATTCTTAGTTTGAAGAACCCCTTACTTACAATAAGTAGACTAAAACTCCTAGTAAATAAATCGCCTCACTTCAACTGAAGGTTATTTAAAATCTTATTTTGTTGCCTAGGCCAATTCAACATTTTTAATTTTTAAATTATCATGAGACAAAATATCCAATAAAGATACATGCATTGCTATGCACCAGCAGAAATTCAGCTGACTATATGCTGAACATTTACCTAAATAATCCTCCATCTTCCTTTGTGATTTTAAGACAGGCAGAACTCATCTCATTCTCTGCGTTTATGCCTCAGACAAAACAATGCTGTTATAACTGATCTCTTCTCAGTTGTCTTCCATCAGTGATTATTTTAAGCAACAAACTATTATGTACACAGTTCCAAAGGGCTTCATTCATTAAATTACAGAGTTAAAAAAAGCATGCTTAATTCTAGCCTTAAGGATGGATTATGGACATATCAAGTCTCAGCATAAAAGACACATGAGAAAATTGGCAGAGAAAAAACACTAGATTGAACTTTGACTAGTATTTGAACCCTAATATTTTAACATTGCTACAGAAGAAATTTATCTAGAAAAAAAATAATGCTAAAGCAGTATTATAAGCAGAAAACTACACACATTGTGATGTAGTGGCAAAGAAACCTATGTGATTGCCAGAGTAGACCAACTATTACAATTTGCCAGTGTCCAGAGGCACTGTAATTTTAGAATATCAACATAGAAAAATTATTTTATTTTATGAAGTTCTTTATAACAACAAATCTCCACAATAAAATTCCCAGACAGCTGAAAGACTATGCAACAAGGAGGAAAGAGTTTGCTTAAGCAAGACCAGGAGGCTACTTATAGAAGAAGTATTTAGAATGTTGCTTTTTCTGATGTGTCTCTATGCTTGGGGGTGCAAGGTGATAGTGTGCTAAATCCAAAGCTTTTGAAAAGCAAAAAAATGTCTAAAACTAGGCTCACAGCACAAACACCTCTGTATTCTTTACAGTATCTGCAACAGCCAATCTGCTTCTTCTGACCTTGGAAGAAGCTGGACAGGAGATTCAGCTAAGAAATGACAGAAGACATTCCAGTACCTTATCCAAAATTCTCTCAGCATCATGTGAAGAACATTATTTATGGTCAGTGAGGCTTATCAATTTAAATAACATTGTTACAAGCTCAGACTGGTTTTCCAGAAACAAGTACTAGTATATCTGAATTACACCATCACTAAAAATCCAAGATTAATATGACAGTTACCTGGAAATATGAAGATACCTACTCTTGTTCATTATACTAATACTACCCCTACTTTTATCCACAAAATATTTTATATGCGTCACCACTGTTAGATTCTGCACGTATTTTAACAGACCTCTCTAGAGGAAGGGCCTATTTTGTCCTTGAGTCTCTTAATGCAGTACCCTTCAAGCCATTTATTTCCATGGAAATCTGTAAAAGTTACTGATTGTTGAGTCATCTCTTATTAACTCAATTGTTCACAGGTCAAAGAAACAGTAATAAATCTACTCACAAATATGGAAGATAAAGTGGGGTTAGATGATGTCTAATGAATTTACTACTTTTGTTGATTATTTCTATTTGCTTAAGACTGCAAAGAAAAAACAGAACTTTCACCTTAACAGTGGGTAAAGACGAAATGTAGTTTAATCTTGAGGGCAAATATTTGTCAAAAGTGCAGAGTAAAATGTTACAACAACAATATAGATCAATCTAGCAAGCATCTTGAAAATGTATATTATCACAAGTTCATTCGTATAAAAGTTCACCCATTCCACTGTTAGTTTTGAAGGTATTTCCATAGATCTGCTCTTGTCCTGCAGTTCAAATCTGTGCTACAAACTAAAGATGAAGCTCCTGATGTGACCTGATGGCATGTCCAGAACTAGAGCTCAAATATTTGCTGACAAACAGTAAAGCAACAGTTAAAGGGTTGGGTTGTTAATGCTGCACTTTTAATTCTCAATCCTGTAGACTTTCATCTTATTTGATCAAAACCATTCCTGGTGAGAACCAGAAGGAGCCTTAAGAAAACAATACTTCTTAATTTTATTTTCTAAATATTATAAGATTTTTGTGCAACTGAAATGATTTCTAGGCTTGAGAGAGTTGTTTTGTTGGATTTTTTTGACTATTCTGAAAAGCATAATATCAAATGTCACTCTTGTGACCTATATGTCCCCTGCATTAAAAAAAAAAAAAAAAATCCCCTCCCACCTTCACACTGTATTGGGCAAAACATTGCTAAATTCTTGGGCACAATGGAAAAAAACCCAAACTTCTCATAATCCCTTGGAATAAGACATATCACCAAGGGTATTAAAATGAACTGAAAACCAGTATTACAACTGTATACAACCACTTAGCATAGACATGGTTAACCACATCATGAACTACAGTGCTGAGAGGATTTTTTTCTTCTCTTCTTCGTGCTCAATCAATATGGTAGAATCCATTACTGTTGAGATACAGAAGTATAGGAAGTTAAGATCAAACAAAAAAGTTATCAAATGAAAAACTGTCCGAGTCTCATTATCACTTGATAATGGTGACAAAAACTCATGTCATCAGTGCAAATTAAAGAAAAATGTGGAAAATATGACTGGGATGGATTAAATGAGTTCTTTGCGCTTTTTTTGTTGGGTTTTTGTTGTTGTTTTTTTTTTTTTTTTAATCAGGCTACACAAAGTATAAGTACCTAAAAAGGACAGCAGAAATTATATAACTTCATAGCCTATTTATTATCAGGCTAGCACAAACAAGCACAAGGCTCAGAAAAGTGACAGCAGGGAAAAGTTCATTAAACCAAGAATCAGATGTTCATTGCTAGAAGGAAGCACACAAACACTACTGCTGCTACCACACTAGCACACAGCTCAGATCTATTCCCAGATGCAGCTTCTGAGAGACCACTGCCTACTTTTCCTCAAAAGATCCTTCTGCTCCAATGTGGCATGAGTATTTTACACCAAAGTAAAACACAAACACCATTTTACAGCAAATAACATTTAACTGTTACCTGTTGCTGACCACAACACATGTAGTTGTTTGCTTATCCTGTTCCTTGCTTGGTTAAAATTTTTAAAGATGTTATAGAAAAAGTGAACATACAACAAAAAAAACACAAAAAAAACACAAAAAAAAACAAACCTTTAGTATATTTTCTGAAGTTTGTTTGTGAAGACTGGAATTGTGTTCCTCCACAAATTCTGTACAGATAAATGTTTACAAAAAGCTATTTCACTACTTAAAAATGTAAGCCCAGGTTCTTCTTAAAAGATGCAGACTAATCTTAACAGCCTGATTTAACCTTTAATACATACAAGTTGAAGTTACGGATATCATCACCCTTTGATTAATTTGCTAAAGATACTTTAAGTCTTTTGCCAAAATTGTCTAAAGTCACCTCATACTAAAAAAGATGGCAAATATCTTCATCACTAATTGATGCTGAGATGTAACAATAGCTTAAAATATTGAGAGTGAAACATAGAGAGTTATAGTTTGGAAAAATGTTCTGAGGTTATATTATTCATACCTAAAATACTCTAAATTCAGAAAACAAAGTATAACAACCTGAGCTACTTACACTGAAAACAAATGAATTTTTTTTCTAAAGTTGGCAAATTGAACTTACATCCAGAAAACCAGTTTTCAGAGAAGAGTGACAAATCAGTCAGAAATTTTCCTTAGTTGTATCAAAACTAGTGGGTTTTAATTAAAAATAAAGAGAAAATAAAGTAGCGTTTAAAAAACACACACAACTGTGTCAAAAGTTTTCCATATGCTAACTTTGTCATTCAAATCTGACCAGAAATCAATATATAAACAATCTTTGGGCAAGTAATATTTGACAACAAATACTATTTTTGAGCAAAAAACAAAATAACTATTATTTGAAAGGATCACAGAGAGCATTATCAAGATTTAAAATATCTTACCTAAAAAGATATATAATCATAAATAATCATAATGATCTAATCATGAATTCCTTATGACAGGAGGTCACCAGGAACTACATTGGGATGCCTTGGCCTAAAAAATTCAATTTGCAAACATCTTTTTTCATTTGAATCTTGCCCAGTAATATATAGGTCTTTGACAACTTTCTTCTAAATAAAACCTTCTAACATTTACTAATTTTCTCTACCTGATCTTGTATTTTCCTCTTGATATCTCTCATACTCTCCAGTATGAAAGTACTACAGTAATGAACACCAGAAAGACATTTAAACCTACTTACATTTCACTCACTGACAGGATTCAATCAAAAAGGCCACAAATATGTTGAGTCGGAAGGGACTCAAAGAGATCACTGAACTCAATTACCTGCTCCTTGCAGGACTTCCTAAACCCTGATTAAAAAGAGTATTCTTAGTAGCCAGTATAAGTAAGAATAGCAGGAATGATCATTCATCTCTGCATGAATCCAAAAACAATCCAGATACAAAAGCTTTAACTTACATAACTCAGTTTTTACAAGAAATACTTAGATGTAAATTATCTTCACCACTCTGATGACTGAAATGGAGATCAAATTCTGAAAAATGTTTTAAAAGCTGCTCATGAGATAGACTTGAAATATCAACAACCTCAGTAATAAGCTGATTTTTTCTTGTGGGACATACTTTAAATATCAGCAACTTCAGAAACAAGAAAACTTCATATATAACCTAGAAAAACAGTTTGTCTGCCTGTATGTATTTACTTTTCAAAATTTAATTGCTAAGATAGACTCCGTAGATATCTGCTTCAACGTGTATCAATCACCAATAATTTCAGAACTCAAATAACCCCAAACCATTTGTTTTTTGACTACTACATTGGGTGTAGACAAGTAGGCCTTTACTGAACGGTGGCTTCCTTTCTACTTAATATTTTCAGTATTGAGACAGCAGAGATTTAATGAACAAAACCAAATTTTAAAGTGTTCACAAATTACAGGTATGCTGTTTTGACAGGAATTAAATTACATGAAAATAATGTTTTACCACTGCATACTCCCTTTTATTGTAATACATTAGCATTTTGCTGCTGGAGAAAAGAGTGTTGTTACACAATACAGTGTTAGGAGATATTTGAGTACCTAATTAGGAGACTCGATAAATACAAAATGAAAAATTACAGAAAGAATATTCTAGAACATTCAAACAAGATTTCTCCTTGCATGCACACCAGAAATTCTGCATTTCAATCTAGAAATAAATGTACTATTACAAACAAAACAGTTATAGTTCCTCATGTTCATGTTTTCAGATAGGTACAAAGTGTACTTTTACTTTGGAAATGTTTGCAGAGGGAAAAAAGAAATAGGTGGCTAGCATTGTGATTTACAACACTGAATAGCAAATAATTACAGCAGACATTTGGAAAACAACCAATGTTTAAGAGTTTTTAAGTTGATGGCTAAACAACTGCAAGTATCTCTGCCAAAACCAGAATAAAATGTTTAATCAGAAGTGACTCTTGCATAGAGAAAATAACTTATTCACTAATCTATTTTAAGAAGAAAGTTTAACCAATTATAGAAAACACTGTGACTACATCGATTAAGTTGCACAACTCAGTTTTCAATTCCAATTTCATTCAGAGTTTACAAGCTCAAGCCCATGCTTTAGCAAGTAGAAAACTTCTTCCTCCAGTGGTTCACCAAAACTGAGTTCTAGAAATTAGAGTGTACTAGGGAAGAAATGCTGTGTCATTCAACTACACATACTTTCAATATTTCTCCTAAGGAAATATATGGGTTACAAGGTTATTAGTCAACAATTGAGATGTATCCAACCATATTTAAACATAAGAGACTCAATGTAATATTTAAATTTATTTTTGCATTTTGTTAAATACTAGTTCTTCCCTTGAAAAACTCACCATGAGCGAGTCACTGAGAACAGCACAAACATATAGAAAGGGTCATTTATGAGTGGCTTAATAGGAAATTTCATGAAAATACAGTAAAGGTATCATTGTATGGAAAAACCCCGTGTGTGTATACACACATACACACACACACATATAAAATACAATAGCTGTTCCAATTGCCTTGGAGTAAAGACTGTTTTAGGAATATCCTCTGAGGGAAAATTACTAGTCTCTTAGCAATGCAGAAACTATATCAGAGATTACATAGAAATGTACGAAATTCAAGTGAACATGTGAAAAAAGAGGAACCTTTCAAACATGACTGCTTAAAGATGTATCAAAGATAGTCAAAGTAAAATAGGTAACTGTATTACAGCTAAGATTAAATGACAGTGATAATGAGACATGTCATCCTGATAAAATTTCAGCATATAGAGAAATGTAAGCCATTTTTAAAAATGAGTATCTAGAGTTTGAATATATGTTTTAGATTACATTAAAAGGTAATTTGAACTCAAGATCTTTCCAGAAGATATAAATGTGTAAATGCTCTAGACCTTCAAAACAGAAATCAACTTTTTGAGATGCCTCTAATTCAGTATGCACATTAAAACACTGGTCCAAAAGCTAAAAAAAAATCCTTCAGAGCATGTACATACAGGCAGCTTTATGCTGTTTCAACAGAACACAAAGGTAGTGCTGAAAGTAAAGGTTTTTGCTTTTTATAATTTATCTGGAAAAATGTTAAAATCTTGTGCCAAAAAACCCCACCCAAATTAATTTATCATCAATTGCACAGCAAAACTATTTTTCCACTTAAAGAAAAAAAAAAAAAGAAAAAGAAAAAACCCCACCAAAACATGATTTCTACTAACCTTCAGGATCAAGGAGTTTCTCTATTCCCAGGTGTTGCCTGGCTATGTTGAATGCATGGTCTAATCGTTGTACAGGTGACTGCTGAGAAGCAACAATGTTCCAATCAAATAGGTCTGGTCTACAGCAAAAACAAGAGGAAGAATAAATTTCTTATTTTTTAGTCTTACATTTATTCATGTGTTTCAAAAGCTAAGCATCAACGTAATTTTTTAAAATTTATTTGTGTAATGAAAGGTTGTGTTAATTGGCCCTGGGACTAATGAAGCTCAGTTTCTAATGGGTTCACATTCTATTCTCATCCATGTGTCACTGTAGAGGTGGCCACAACACACAGAGGGATGCAGTAGAAGTTCAGAAGGCTTCTGTTTATTATGGCAGCACATTCCTCAACATAGTTTATACTTATTCATTGGTTACAATAAATCAACAGGGTGTTCATTGGTGCAGAGCTTCTCCACCACTGTTTCCAGCTAGCATTCACAAACCTTGTTTCTAAAAATACTTTTCCAGCTGCAGGTGTCTTCTGCTTATCTCTTCCTTCTTCTCAGTGTCCATGTCAACAGCCTTGGTAGAAATTCTTTTCAGGGGTACACATGGATCTTACCAGCTTCTTCTTTAGCTAGCTCAGGCCAGCTGTCAGCCCCTTCCACATCCATGTCCACCACAATCACATTGTCTGTATTTCTTATTCTCCACCAAGTCCCAACAACCTATAACCTCACATGCCTGAACCACTGCTGCTCTCCAGCACAGCACATGGTCTCCTTCATTCCAGTCCCAAATAGTGCTGGAGTGGGAAAGATCAGGAGCTGTGGCCATGCAATCAGAACTGGCATGTGGCAGGACAAGCAGGACAGAACTGCTGAGGAAATCTGTGGGCCTTCCTCCTCTCCCCAGCTACGAGTCTTTCACTTCAATTAATATTCCTAAGAGTGCAATTGCTTCTGAGATACCAGCTCACTACTATATCAGATTGAAATCAGTCAACAGGTTAAAAAATTCATAGAACCATAGAAACATTTGGGTTGGGAAACACCTGTAAGAACATAGAGCTCAACTCTCACCCTAACACTGCCAAGTCACAATTTACATGCTCTGAAAGGAAAAGACAGAATGACCAAAACTGAATTATAGCTCAGATGCACAGTCTGGGACCTTGTATTAGCAGCTGAACTATTTGTAGTATAAATAATGTTAGTACTGCACAATCTTTGGCTTTTCATTTGAGAGTTATCCATTAGGAAACCAGAATTTGTTATCAGGCTCTCTGGAGAAATAAAGTTTAATCAAATACCCTGTAATTGCTGTGCATGTAATATGAAGAAAAACAGCTATGCTATTTGTGACTTCAATACAGAGTTCTAAATCAGAGGACATTTAAATGTATAATTTCAACTACAGATAAATCAAGAATATTTACACAATTTAAATTTTGAAATTAATGACAGATTTACTCACATTTTTATTATTTTTAGAAGATAATTTTAAATACCTCCTGAGTTATAATAAATGGAGAAAATGTTCACTACATCATATTGTAAAAATGTCAAGAGAGTAAAGAAAAAATGCCCTTTATCTAGCAGTTATTCTCCAGTTATGTACCTTTGCTATCCATTTTTTTTTTTGAGAGGGGAGTGATTTACATAGTAACAACTAAGTTATTCTAAGTAATTTGGCTTCTCTCTGCATAGATGCCTAAATATTAGGGTTTTCTCCTTCCCACACAGAGAATAACTCCAAAATACTAATTAATGTTAATTTAATTTTAAATCTGGCTGGGGACAGGGTGGAGAAGGGAGAGGAAACTTAGTAATCTCTGGGTTTACTCATGGAGGGATTAAGTTCATGATTCCATAGACTGGTTTGTGTATTAAAACACAGGCAGGAAAAATACACACTATATGTACATAATTAGTAAAAAAATATTTTTGGCCATTCTCCTTTAATAGAGGATGGAGTTACCATTGTTCATAGCAGTCTACATGATGCTGTGTTTTCAATTTACAGACAAAGAGTGCTCAGAGCAAACCAGGTATTACCAAAATGTGCTTACACAAAATCAAGACCTTCTCTTTTTCCCTTCACTCTATCTTCCCCAAACCAGTGGGGGAAGGATGGGCAATAACATGGGAGGGGACACAACCAGGACAGGTGACCCAAAGTGGTAAAAGGGGTGCTCTGTGCCATATAACTTGCTCAGCCATAAATACCTGGGTAAAGGAAAGGAATGAGGTTGGGGGTGTTTGCCCTGGGAGGTGTCTCCTGCTTGAAGAGCAGCTGGGCATCAGTTACTGCCTGTTTATGTATTCTCCTTTTCTCCATGTACTAAAAGTCTCTCTCTTTTGACTCAAGAGTTTTTTTTGCTTTCATTTTTCCTATTCTCTTCCCTGTCCTGGGGGAACAGAGGATGAAGCAAGCATCTGTTGGGTGTTCAGCTGCTGACTGGGGCCAAGCCACTGCACCCCTTCACCTCATTCTTCAAGCACACAGACATTATTTAAGTCCTTATTCTCTCCAAATTTAACACTAGGCATAGGATGCACAAGCTCCTACAGCAAATTTAGCTAAGAGAACAGTGTAGTAACCACAAAGTTGTCTACTGTGGCTGTCTTAAAGAGCTTGGCAAAGATGTGTTGCATATATACTACATAGACTAGTGCATTTGGTAAGAGTGACTACCTCTCCCTAATATTTTTTTTTTCCTTTTTGTTTTTCTCTTTTAATTTGGCTTAAAGTTCTAAGCACACCTGCAATGTTCAGAACAGCACATTATCTCCACATAATCATTTCTTGCTTGGTGATACAATATTTTATATACAGGAACATATTTTTAATTAGTCAGGACTCCACTGGGCAAAAACATGAATATTTACAGTTGCTCCTTGAGGAATGTCACAATATTGTCTTACTCCTCCTGAGAAAACCTCTGTCATTATTAATAATATCTTAGATAATCAATTTCATCCAACTTTTCAGTTGTATAATCCAGGAGGGTATTTTCAAGTTAACCTACCAAGATAGTCTTAAATTTTTTCATGACATCATCTGTAGAGGTTGGACTCTTAATATAGGACACACAGAGTTTTTATTAGTTTGTTTTTGTGGGGTTTTTTTGTTTTTTGTTTTTTTGGTTTTTTCCTCTTTTAAAAAGCAAACCCTCCAGCACTCACAAGAGTTTCAAACAACACCATGTCTTAACACCTGGGTTGAATTTGCATGCTGCCGCTGTAGAGGATATGCAGCATGTCTTTCCACTCATTATAGATGGCAAAAATTTGAACCCTCTGAGAAACAGCCAGAAGAGAATTAGTAAGCTTTAGTACATCACTCTCAGATTTCTTACCAATTTTCTTAGTATTGTACATATATGGCCACCTACTGCAAGTCAGCTCTGATAAGCACCAATTTAATTAAAATAAAAATAAATTCAAAAAGCTCTCTCTACTCCAGCAGAAATTTAACTCTCCAGATTTTCCCTTTGTTGAAAGATTATGTTGCTATATACATTTCAGTAGCTCTATCACTAGAATAACAGCGTCTTAATATCAGCTTGAAGCATCATCTTCTCAGTGCTATGTGTCAGGATGTTTCACTGGGTGTATCTATGTGGCAATACTGCCAAGTGTAATTGTGAGAAATATTACAGCCTAGAAGACTAATAATGGTAGTTAGTGGAAAACAGCTTTCGAAAATCCCCGAAATAACACTGAAACTGGTTTTCAAATTACAACTCTTATTAGTTTTCTAAGGAGTTTTAAATACAGGAGTGAGAAGGTATGAAATAGTAAAGGAAAGAAATGAAATGGAATACTGATTCTCTGCCTTCATTTGTCCTGTCCACATTGTTCAAATAATACCAAGGGAGATAAAATTTATTTTCATATCTGCAGCTTGGGTCTTGTCTGAAAGGGAGAAAACCCAAGGAAAAATAACTAGCATATCTCACTCCTCTTCCTGAACAATAGAACCATATGCATTTTCAAAGAAGTTAGAATTAAGTAGAACATGCTGAGCTTTATCTGGACATTCATTGATCAGCTCAAACAGCACTGGTCTTGTGTTTATGAAAATATGATGAAGAGCCAAAAATGAAAGGATTGAAGGCTGCAATGAAGAAGTTTGCATTGTAAAAATCAAAATTTCTATTGAACATAAGGTAATTTTTGTACCAACAATTTTTCCTACCACTAGCAGAAATACAAACAATAAAAACAAAAAAAAAAAAAGGGGAAAAGAAACTTGAAATTTTTCAAAACATATTTCCAAGAAAAGTAAAGTGAAAAAGAGATCCCTACATCCCCTCCAACCCATAATTTAACTTATTATTAAGTCAGTCATAACTTACAACAGAACTAGTTCAGTCAGAGAGGGAAAATTTAATCTGGACTATACTATCAACAAACAAATCCTGACAGAACTCTATGTAGAAATTAAAGTCCTGGTTAAGACAAGCCACAGTTTTTCATTATTGCAGACATGAAATAGTTATATTTAGATCATAAAATTTATCATCCCCATTTCAAGAGAAAAGCTGTGTTTGATGCTTTAGCTTTTTATGCAATAATATCTTGTATGTGTCTTCAGAACTCTCACAATTAAAAAAAGGTCAGGAGAGAGGTACTGATGCATAATCTAGTGATTTGCTAAGAAAAGATTATTGTCATGCCTCTTCATCCCATTGTTTTTGCTTTTACTTTTCCTGTAAAGTACTGAAGAAAACCTTTTGTTTTGCTTCTTTACAGAACCTCTATTTCACGATGTCATTTTCCTTCTCTCCTCACTCTAGCACCCTAAAGCAGAAGCAGAAGCAGCTGCAGTGAAGTGCTCATTTGTAAGGCAGTCACCTGGCCTAAGTTCAAGCACTTAAAGAAGCAAGGAGGAAGATAATGAATGCCACCTGTTCCCACTTCAAAATCCTGATTACAGGGCCAGAGGAGAAAAGAAGAAGAGCCCCAACAAAGTCAGAGGAAAGAGGTAAAGCTCTCTCTGATATCCACCTGAAGGACAAAGATTAAAAGAAGTAAATGGGGAAAGGTCTTTGTGATCTTGAGGGATATCCCTTTTGAAGAAGGGAGAGTTTCAGCTGTAAAAGGACTGACCTCTCTTCATCAGCAAAATATTCTAGTTTCTGTATGTTCCTAGGGTGATGATGCCCCTCCACAGCTGCCGCCTCATTTTTTCAGCTCAATGCAGAACATACCATTCAAGAGATCATGTGCCAAGCTTATATCCTGATAATTCACACTCTGGCCTCACTAATGTGCCCTTGGAGATTTGCCAGGTGACCCGTGTTCTACTGCCTCCTGCACTCAGTACTGAAAGCAATTGTTAAAGAATCTAAATGTCCATGAAGACATGGTGATTATAGAGATGGGAAAACCTACCTAAAGTAACCCCTTTATAAAATGATAGAGAAAGAGCATTAGAAAAATCTTATCCAATCAAAATAGTAAGCTGAAAGCTAGGGATTTGTGGTTTAAGACCATGAGAAATAAAGCTTCCCACTGCTCTCACAGCATACTATGTGGTCAGAGATTCATGATAGTCTCTTAATTTATCTCAACCCCTTTAAGGACGTGCTTAGAAAATTCATCCAGATACAAATTTCACATTACTGTCTGAACCTCTTTTTTAAAAACCAAAAAAACCAAACAAACAAGCAAAAAACCCCACCCACAAACCAAAACAACTGCAAACCAAAACAAAAAGCCACCTGTTCATCACTGAAAACATTATATAAGAGAAATGAAAATATCACTATCCATAAATGAAAGGGATTTGTTTTGAAAATAAACAGCTTTAATGCTACCACAAAATCTACCCTCATTTTCAGAGTCTAAATATTATGGAAAAAACTTTGAGTAGCATCACTCTTTCAGTGTTGGAGAGATTTTTGGTGTTTGAGGTTTCCCATTGGGTTTTGGAGGGTTTTTTTTTTTGTTTTGTTTTTTTTTTTTTTGTTTTCTCTTGGTTTGGTTTTTGTAGAAGTCTAGGAATAGAGCAAAAATTGGGGAAAAGTGCATACACCTGTATGAGTTAAATATCATACCTCATTTTCAGACTATAGCTATCCTTTCTTATGACTAACTCTGCTTCCATTCCTGTCAATGCAGAGGAATAAAGTCAGAGGATGAAAGTAAAAAAGAAGAGAGCATCTGGACAAAACCTTTTGGAGAACAAGGAAATAAGCAAGAAGCAGAATAGGAAAACTGGAGAAATAAGGAATTCTGAAAAAAAAAACCCAAAAACAATAAAACAAACTGGAAAAATTGATCAGGGAAAACAGAGGAGCTAAATTCCGAAATGTTTTGTCATCAGTGTTTATATTCTCTGTAAGTAAACTACATAATATTTATATAGCACAGAATGCGTGAGACACCAGGTTTCTCTGAGAATTCATGTAAATCACTCTTGGGACTACTTCTCTTCAGTGTATATTCAAACTGTCTTCTTTAGGCAATAAATCCAAGACACTCTGACACACAACAAGTCTCTAATGTACCTGCATCTTAAAGTGATTGAATAAGCCTCCTTAGAGAAGGTTTTTTATTACTATAGGATACATTTAGGAGCTCCTGAGCACTGAATGTCCTAGTGTACCTATTTAATTGATTCCATCTGGAATCTTGAAGGATAATTCAGTGCTCCCACACACTGAACATGAAATGCAAAGTCAACAAAAATCTAACATCATTGGTTCATCTTAAAAATTACAACATCAGGGCTTTAGAGAAAATGAGGAAAAGAAACTTTTGCAGAGAACTTAGTGACTGAAGTCCAGAAGATGACTGGTGTGTGTTGGAGACTTGCCTCCGGGAATCTGACTGAACACTTGCCATTTCCCAGATAAGTGCAGTAACTACTGCGCAAAAGACAAGACTTCAGCGGAGTAATTCTTCACTTCTATTGAAAATAGGCTCGCTGTGCAGAAAGCTATGCAAGATTTATGGCAGCAGACAGAAGAAGAGTAAAAGCAGGCTTAAGTTTTACAGCCCTGAATTACAAAACCTGAATAAAGTGCATAAATTCCAGTAAGCAGGAAATGAATGTTCATCTGGTGAACTTTGCACTGAACTGAACACAGCAGTGCACAAAGTCTGGCATAGGACACAGAGATTTGTCTAGACAATCCCAGTGTGGTTTACTGGCAACTGTACTCCCCAGCCAGGGACTGATCCTGAATAAGTTCCTCTGTTCAGACTTCTGAAGTTACTCCTACAGAGAAGGACAAAAAAGAACTTCTGATTACTGATTTCAGACACCAGATATTACATGGTCCTGCAGAGCATGCAATCTGAATATCTGAGTATCAGGTACCCTAATCAGGAAACAGGCAGTCTGATGTTGTCTCTAGGAGGAAAGATGCTGTAGAAAGATGACTGGGGGTAAAATCAGAGGAAACTGAGAAGTTATATTCACATCCAAAGAGAGGTTAAAATGGTATGAAAATTTTAGGGAAAAATACAGTTGGGGCTCCCTGGATGGAATGCAGCTGGTGTGCTAGAAATCTGTTCAAGGATGACTTCCCACACGGTGGGACTGTTTGTCCATTTTTCCCACTGTCTTGGGATTTGAGAGCCCTGCTCACCATCTTGCCTTTGTTCCCAGCAGCCACATGTGGAAACAGTCATCATCTTGTCTTTGTCTGGGGAAGCCACACCTACGTGACCTGCAGGGAGCATCTGTCATTTTCTTCTTGTTCCAGCTGCCATGTGGAACTAAGTCAAGGAGATGACCATCTTTTTTTGTGAGAAAAATATCCTCTCTTTCTGTATACTTTTGTGATTGTTATTGCTCTTGTTGCTGTGCATTTCTTTTTCCACTGCTGTTTGCTTTCAATAAATCGTGATCCCAACCCATAGTCTGCTTTTGTTCCTCCCTTGCCAGAAGGGGCAGAGGGAAGGGAGTGGCTTATTTAGAGTTTAATTGATGAAAGGTGTTTAAAATTTGAGCTCACTAATAATTTGAGCAGTCAGCAACCTTGCAGGACAGCCCCCTTTAAGAGAGAAGTATAGTAGTAGGAGAAGAGAGGTTGGGAGGTTTATCACATTGTAAAACGCAATCCTGCTTTAGAAGTAGCAGTGGCAAGAAATAGGTTTTTTAGATTGACTCTCACATCTTCCTTAAGCCACGTACACAGAGTCCCCCGAGAACTCTGAATCTCTAGAGGCAGAGTTTTATACAGCACAGACTAGAGGAAGGCAACTTCTGAGAGAGGCTAAAAACTCAAATCAGCTGGTGGAATAACATGAAAGGTTTTGAAAACAAAGGCTACCTTCTCCAGCTGTGTCCTTGCAAGGTAAATCCATACTTTCAATTCAGCAGCTATGAGAGGTTGTCAACAAACACCACACTTTCCCCCTCTAAGTAACCCACAGGAAAATCTCCTTCTCCCTCTGGGACAACCTCAAAGGCTTAGTTTTGGATCTACTCCTTGCTCTTCTCAAGTTTCCAAGCCTGTACTCCTCGAGACTATCTTCTTGGTATTCACACTGAAATTCCAGGTGAGGATCTGATCTGTGTATATTTGGTTGTGCTGTGAAAACCTCTCCCTCCATGAGAGGATTTAGTATGACACAAAATGCAGCACCCAGGTCAAAGCAAAGGGTTGGTCATTTTAAAGAATGCTGAAACACCCATAGAGGAAGCAGCTAAACCCTCCATATATTAAACAGACCGTCCTCAAGCCCTGTTACAGCCATCTGTCACAAGCTTACTGCAACAGTGAAAAGCTCCTTTTCCTACCTGTGGCTGTGGAGGAGTGCGTTGAAAGCCAATCCATCAGACCAGCTAGTGGTGAAATTGGTAACGTTGACCTGTGGGTAATTGCGAGTCGATTGACGGACCCAGCTCAGCAGAATCATCTCACTGTTTGTCTGCTGCAGTCCAGCCATGATGTTTTTCATTACATCTTTGACCTGCAATAAAAGACAGAATTTGATCAATGATTGAACTTATTAAAAGCTGACTATTTCTTTTCTTGAAATGAAAAACCTTCAGTTAAATAAATTTCAACCTTAAAGAAAAACTCCTAAGTAATTAAAGAACATACTTGTTTTCACAATGTAATGGCAGCAATCAATTCTGAATGCTTAAAGACAACAGCTACTGACATGCACTGAATGCATTCATCCCTGTGCCACAGGTGAATCAGGGACAGAGAAGGCACATTTGTTAGCATCACTTGTGATAACAGAGCTCTTTAAAACTAAGTATTTCTCCTTGTGGTTTTCTTTGACCTGGAAATACATCCTTAGTTAATAAGATACACTACAGCAAAAGTTGATAAAATGATGAATAGCATTCTTCTCTCACTGACAGAGTTGAAGGAGTACCGAGGCAAAATAAATTTTGTCAGTGCATAGCAGATAATGTTTTTGACTTAAAGGTGCAGGCTACATTTGCATACATGCACTTGGACAAAAAGTCAATTTCATTGCATGCGTTAAAGGAGTACTGCATGTGTTTCAATTTTATTATTTGAATGAAGTTAATATCCCTTTTTCACTAGAGAGAGTTTATCAATCTACAGTTACTATTTTACAAAAAGCCTAAAGGCTTTTATAAATATTATCCTAGATTTTGACATAATACAGTAGATTTTTTATTTCCTATCAATTTCTTTACTAGTAAAAAAGCACATAACACTTCTATTAAGAATAATTTTCCTGTAAAGTAACACCTTTTTAATCACTGCTTTCTCCATAAATCTTTAGAATAGCAGCTCTTTTAAAATATTCCCTAAGATATAATTTAACTATAATGTTGCCTGTTGCTGCTTATTCACTTAGGGAATATTGCATTTCATTATCATTTCCCTCTTGAATTGCTTTGCTTCCACTGTCAGTCAAAGAATAACATTCAGGGCCAAATCTACTTTATGATAAAGAGTGGCCCAGTTTGAAACTGTAAAACTTGTAAGATAATATGCAGAATGTGTAATCTGAAAGAACAGTCAACAACAACAATTAATTACCGTGATACTGCAGAAAAACAGAGATAACCTTTAATTGTTGAGTAGCGGAAGCTGCTGACTAGTTTCACAGTAATTCTTTCAATCATCTGATTTTGTGAAGATATGAATTACTGAAATAACATCTTAGGTTTGCATGTCAAATGCATATTGCCCAAAGAGTATCAGTGCTCTTCATTTTCCTTTTGAGACCTAGGTGTAAACTTTACTTTATATGTTATTAGTTTCTAAGATGGAAGGAGAAATTTATCCTCTCTAAATTTCATGGGATATGTTCCTGACTTTAGTCTTAGATTTTAATTTGCACCAATGAAAACTAATATAAATTCTGTCAGATAGGAATAGAAGGTTTTTATAGTTGTCTCCATTTTTACATCAGGAGACAGAAAATAAAGTGTAAGAAAATTAGAAAATCTACTCTTTATTTTTGTTTCATGTGTCTGAGTGGGTGTTTTGAATTTCCTGACAATATTTTTAGTGCCTTTATTTTTTGAGAGATGCCAAAGTAGATTTACATAGTATAGCAAGAAGCTGAGATTTGTCCTCCTATTCCCAGGCACCTTCACTACTATAAAAATATATAATCCTGTTTTTTTCATTAATCTGGATACTAAAAAAGAAAAAAAAAAAAACTTTTGGAATTTGCATCTATTGCACCCAACTTAAACAATACAAAAGACTAGAAAATTCTAAAGTTACAGTTAAGGAGACTCGTCCAAGCTAAGATTTCATTGTTCATTGTTCATTTTGTTTTTTATCATATGTTTGTATTTACAAATGCAGATTTTTCTGAATAATTTAAGCAAACTCTAATGTTTGAACAATACAACACACATTTGCATTAAAGGATAGCTGAATGAATGCAAGAACATATTTAGAAGGGTTCATAACACAGAATTGATTATGTGTTTGAGCTGATATCAAAGTAAAAGGAGCTAGTCTATGAACAGAGATGATTAGACAAAATTAATTAAAAAATGGGCCATCAGGAAGTCAATTATTCAAAAAAATCCAAGTGATGAATCCAAACCCAGCACTTATTTTTACTTTTCAGTAAATGAATACAAAACAGTTTCAATCTCATATTTCTTAAGTCAAATATGCTTACAATAGATAAAGTTTTGCTGTCTTTTTCCAGCATTCTTTGCAACAGTGAAGACTGCTAAATTCACGATTTTTTTTGTTGCCTCCTAGGGAAAGTCATACATTTTAAAAAACAGAGTAAAAGGGTCTGATCTCATCCCGAACGCTGAGGCCACTTCCTCTGCAGTGAGAATTGGTGCATAACTCCACCTCTACAACTGGAGCCACCTTGTCCCTGAGTGTCCTGAGGGCATTGCCATCCCACCCCACCTGGCACCTTGGCAGCACCATGCCACGCCTCTGCAGGCACAGCACCACACTGTCTGCAGCATGGCTGGGTCCTGAGGAAGATCAGTGCCCGAGTACAAGAGTGCTGGCTGACATTTCGGTGGAAAGGAAGCTTTTTGAAGGCTTCTCTGTTAAGATGTACTGCTAGAAAAGTGGCACATAGAGATGTGCTCATGTCAGCTGGAAGAGCTTTCAGACAGACAAACTCCCTCAGCATCCAGACTCAAATACTACAGCTATTTCAAAGTGCCTCTGCCTCATGCTGTCAGGTGATGAGTTGACCTCTGCTACTCATTCCTTTGTTGTGCCTCCTTTCTAAGGCAGTGTATCCTGGCAGGACACAAAGCTTGCAGGTGTAGGAAACTCTGACTTCCAGGGAACAGGTATACTTTCTCTTCCTGGGGAAAGGCCATATGCTGAGGCAGTAAGAAAAGATTAAATTTTGATAGAAGCAGGGGAAAGGACAATACAGACATCACCGAAATGCCAGGCTGCCAAAAGTAGAGCTGTGGACAGAATGAGAGCACTGCTGTTCTTGTCATCACAAGAAGACTGTGACCAAAGGCAGCACAGCCTGCCCTGGCCCACAGCAGCAATGGACCTTTGATCTTCCCACTGGAAGGCCATGTCCTGGAATCTGGGCATGTGTTGCTGTGTGTACAAGATGACAAGGATGATCTCAGGCTCACACTACATCTCCCTCACCTAAAACCAACGGTCAGGCATGTAACATTTTGTAAGACTAGCACTTGGCTTCAGTATGCCAAACCCTACAAAAGAGGGAGGGAAGAGATAATCTAAAGAGAAAATTATTCTCAAAGCAAGAATTTTTCACTTTTCTTAATAAAATAGGAACCTTACATCTCCCTGACAGAATTACTTAGCATTTTTTACTTGTTAAAGTTCATGTATTCTGACTGCATAGATTATATTTTTATAGCTAGAACCACAAAACTTTTTCCAAGTACATTTAATAAAATACTTTTAAGGACATTTTCATAGATAGTCAAGACACCTATCAAAGTAAAGGGTATTCTTTGTTCAATGATTCAAGGTGGATTGACAGAAGTGTTTCATTTCCATAATCAAAAATAGTAATTAAGTAAAATGGTAATTCATATTAAAATGCTGATGTGCACAATAACCCTGATGCTTTTAATAAGTCTCCAAATGAGTCTGACAGGCTGTTGAAATGCTCCCCTATGAAATATTTTCCTTATGTACAGATCTATTCTTTCACAATTTTTCCCAGAGAAAGTCAAGATTTGAGCCAAATATTTTTGCTAGGGGTTTTCTTTCATGCTTTACATGAAAATAAGCTCACTCCTAAAAACATAACAAAACAATTTACACACTGCCATATAAAATGTTTTTTTCACACTTAAGAGAGTTTATCAAATATAACAGTTCAGAAATTAATAACTTTCCTCTGTTTATACTTAAATGTTAATGCTGCAGTGAGGCTGGGAAAACAGAGCTGTGAGAAAGAGGGCAGCAGCTTCAAGGAAATAGAGTCTGACGGATTCAGTACCATAAAGAGCTTTGGCAGCAGGTGCTCAACTCAGAACCATAGTTCAGTTTCAGGAAAACTTTCAATAATAATCTGAAACAAACCAGGCTAGATAAGAAAGAACACAATCACCACAGGAGACACAGAAAGCCATGATACTTGCACTGCCTAGAAATGAGAGTGGCAACAGTGCTTCAAATCCTGTCTGCTGCAGTGCCTCTACCACCCCTACCACTGCCTCTCCTCAATGGGACTGATGATATCCATTTGGATATTGACATTATTCCTTCCATGCACCTTTATTATACCATCTCTTTTTTTAAGACTGTTTTTACACAGAGATTAACATTTTCGTAAGAGACCATCATGTTGTCATATGTAAGTACATTTGTTTCCTTTTGAGGTCCTTGCTACAGGACGTGAAACTGGACAAGCTTCTTGCCTGTTCATCTATAACAACACAAATGTTCACACAAACAATAACTTCATATCATTTTGGGGTTTTTTTTGTTTTGTTTTAGATGTAGACAGATGAGTTTCCTCTAGTGACTCTTCTCAGGATCTGCAAGAGCAGGATTGCACCAACAAACACAAGCTACACAAGCATGCACTAAATTAGCCTGTGTATTCCTATTTATTTGTCTTTAGGTCTTCCAGAGACTACAAACAAGTATAGTAGTCTTGGTACTTTACCAAGCTGAGACAAGTGGCAGATAAGTTTGGTGGCCCTGACTCTGTATGAACAACTTATTGTGGTTCCATCTGCTTCATGCCAGGGACAATCTGTGATAGACAAACCAACAGGAAGAAGAATTTCTTAAGAAATTTACAGCTGTGTCTCACCGTAAGTTCTGTCAGTATGTTAGATCATACCTCCTATAAACAGGGCAGAATAATCACAAACATACTCAAAATACTCAATTAACTTCAAAATTTGAAAGAAAATTTGGAAAAGAATAGACTTTTCCCACAGAGCTGTAAATAGGAAAATTTACTTTGAACTCTTCCAATACCTTGAGGGAAATAGGCAGCAAACAATTGGCTTGAGTGTATTCGTTCTTTTAAGGACAAAAGCTAAAATATAAACCTGCCATTTTATTATTTTCTTTAAAAATTACTCATCATTAAGCAACAGCAACAAGGTTATTATTTAATAATGGCTTCTTCTTGCCAATCAGGTTTAACTACTCTTAAAAAAAAAAACAAACCAAAAAAAACCCCAAAAAAACCACTAAAATTATTTACAGAAATTTGAATAAAAATGGAAGTCCAGAAGGTGCAGGTCACTTTTAGTACTTCATGACTAGAACAAAATGAAACACACTGATGCCAAACTGATTTTTGCCTTTTTGCTTTTATATATTCTCATATATTTGTAGCTCTTTAGCCTATTGTTGTATAACTACAAAGATTCATAGCTAGCTTTTCACCTACTGTTAGACAGAAAGACAGAATATATTCTTAAAGGCCATAGTCCTAATCTGGGGACCGAGGTTAAATCCTCTGGGAACCAAGGTTAAAACAGCATCTTGAGACATTTCTCATAAACAAAGTATAGTTAGTAACTAAAGCGGGGGGGAGATTCTGGAAAAGGGTTGAACCAAGGGAGGTCATTACCTCATTACCTGTGCTTCTAATTGGGAATGCCTGTACAGTCTGCTAATTTGCTAAATTTATAAATGCCCTATGTGGGGTGGGCATTTTTCCATACTTGCCACTGAGGCCTCCAGTAAAAGACCAGCTTTTGAATTACTTCCTATACTAATATTGCCTCAAAAATGTGTTGTTTTATTTCTAGATCTTTAAGGCATCACAGAACTCCAAGTATAGACAAAACTTGGACTGAATCGCTATGGCCATGCTTACAAAGAGTCACAGTTTTAATCACTGATTTGTAAATATGATCCTTGGACCTTCCATCCATGGGTAGTTCAAGCTGAAGCCACAGGTACCATCGCAGCTGCCTTCAAAGTTATCACTGGGATCAGGATGAAGCTTGAAATGAATCACTTTTGCACTGCAAACAATAGGTTTTTGGTTTTGACACTGCTACTGTCAAAAAGCTCATCAGGTTACACCAGAACCTGTCTTCTGTGTGTCTGTGCAGGTACATGCTAAGAAGAAGGGTGGGAATGTTTGGAAAGAAATTAGTAAGTACACAGCTAATACTAATGCACACGTTTTATACTTTGCTTCAGGATACAATATGAAGAAAATAAAATATTAATTTGAACATGATTGGTCATTTTAGTCCATAATTGATGCAAATTGAAACAGAGTGATTCAAGGATTATTGGTAAAAGTTGCATAGCTAGGTATCATATTCCATCTGCTTTTAATAAGTAATTTACAATTGTATGCAATTAAACTAGGAATATTGAAACAGGAGACAAAGGAAGACGTGGGTAAACTATCTGCAGCTTTTCTCTGTTGCTGTCATCCTGTAAAATTAGAACAAAAATGTTTCCTACTTGGATGAATGATACACATCTGATTTTTGATAAGAGTGTTTCAGTTTTAAAGTAATAAGTAATTTACAATTGTATACAATTAAACTAGGAATATTGCTCTTAATATGTAATTTACAATTGTATGCAATTAAACTAGGAATATTGAAACAGGAGACAAAGGAAGACGTGGGTTAACTATCTGCAGCTTTTCTCTGTTGCTGTCATCCTGTAAAATTAGAACAAAAATGTTTCCTACTTGGATGAATGATACACATCTGATTTTTGACAAGAGTGTTTCAGTTTTAAAGTCTTCTAAGCTTTGTTTCCCACCACCTTTTCTTAATTAAAAACTTGTGGATTATTGCTTGGGGAGCATAGTCAACACTAATGGACAGACTCTTAGCCAAGACTCATAAAAACACATAGATTCAGAAAACTAGATATTTTTGAATTTTGATTTTACTGCTATCTCAGGGTTTTTTTTAGTTAAGTGTCCTCATCTACCATGCTGGTTTTTTATGAGATCCATATCACAAACCCCCCTTTCTCTCTAAAAAGAAAGGAAGTTAAATGAGCCACTTCTGCTTCAATAAATAGGCAGTCTAGCAGCTTTTTAATGTTCTAAAAATAATTCATGCCAGGATGGGTCAGCAGCAAAAAGCAATTAGCAAGATTATGTCATTAAAATAGAGAAGTCACTCTTTCTAAGATACTAAAAAGAAATCCATATTGGCTTTATCCATTTATCTATCTGTATTGGCTTTATTTGTTTAACACATATATCATCTTGCAATATCTGACTGTGATATTACAGTCAGTTTCTGCTAATCCTGTAAAAACTATTTTGTCTTCTTAATATTGTCAGTATCCTTGCTAATATGTAAGCAGACTGCCATAATATTAGTTGATTGGGCACATTGCAATGTCTACATTTATTTTGTAGGTTGTTGCTGGATAACAATGGGGAGAAGATCAGTGGAATAAAGGCAGTTCAAAGGAAGTAATGAGCAGTGCCACTCACCTGCCAGTGGAGGATTATATTCCAGATCAAACCAAGGGTCAGCTTATGATTTCCATCCACAATATCTGAGCTCCCTATATTTACCAAATCAACCTATTATAGAAACAAACAAACAAAAAATGTAAACGATTAATAACAAACATAAGAGGTTGGAAGGAAACAAAGGGATAGGCTAAAGAAAATCTCCCATTTGGTTTCTGTTGTTCCATAAACATACAACTCACATTTTATAAATGGCACAATTAATGTTCTGGAAAAAAACAGAAGTGATCTGGAGTTCCTATTATTCCAGTTACAGCATGTTGTGAAATATAAAATGAAAAGTAATAGTTATAATAACTCAAATATCTTTTATATTAAGCTTCAACAATTACAAATCACAGAGACAGAAAAACTGTACTCTGCTTTATACTACCTTACATAATATAATTTACTGAATGTTAACACACACACATCTACACACTGTAAGAACCTACAAACCCAAGACATTTCATATTTAGATTAAAATAGAACTTAATTTTCCTTAATTAAATTCTGTAACGTATAAAGAACTATACAGGATATGTTCTGGCATACAGATAAAGCAGCGATTGTGAACTAAGCAAATCTTTTCCACAACAGTTCATCCAGTAATGTTGTTTTCCATAATTTTATCATGCATTTGCAATTTCATAATGCATAATTATTTACCACCATGGAATTTTCCTTCCTCCACATGGGAAATGATCCTTAACCCTCCCCCACGTTTTACTCTATCTGAATTAGGAAGCCAAATTCAGGGCTATAACTGTCCTGCACATTTGGATAGAACTATGACTCTAAAATTGGCATCCTTGCTGTTTCATAGATGCAATATTTCATGGTTAGAACTGATGTTTTTTAGGGCAAAGTAGCCCGTTCCTTCACAAACTGCATTCCACAGTCTCTAGGGCACTTCTGAAGTTATTTGGAGTTGTATCTCCAAACTGACTAAAGTTTTGCACCCTCAAAACAAGCTCCTTTATTTTAAGGTTGTTTTTTTTTTTTTTTTTTCTTTTTCAAAGCATCTGTGTATAGGCCATTTTTACAAACTACAAATTAGATATTTTATCAAGAACTCTAAAACTCTCAAAGAGCTCTTTTCTTTAAGAATTCCACATTTTGTAGTAAAAGCACATGAAAATGGCTATTCATTCTAACCATCAATGTCTTGGAACATTTCCCAGATGGAACTTAAACTTTACATGCTAAATTTAAAATGGAGTTCCTTGCAGCAAGTGACACCCTCCAACGTTTATTAGGGCAGTGCTTGCCTATTCTACAGACTAAATCCATTTTTGGAAGTGGAAGCCTGAACACACAGAGCCCACATCTGTTTCACTGAAGCAGAGGAACATTGCCCAGTTTGCCACAGGGAGGTCTGAGCCTATACTGGAGCAACCCCCCATGCTCCCCCCTCAACACTATCACTTGTTTGGGAACAAAAAAAAAAAAAAAAAAAGGAAATTGATTGACTGGATGCAGCAGCATTTTTCATCACCCATATGACTACAGAACCTCAGAGCAAGGATGGAAGATGTCAGCAGAAAAATCTAGACTTCTCACAGGCTTTAATTCACTTCAGAATCATTGATTTTGCATTCCTCAAGTCCCAGAGAAATCATTAATCAAATTATTGAAGCTTAAGGAAACTATTTCAGAGGCAGGTCTTTCAACTTCATACTGACAAGATACAGTGTATCTTTATGTATACTTTACCATTTTTTATATCGTTTACAAGGTTTTCATCACATGAATATGATGGCCACTGGATGACCACTTCACTTTCTAAAACAATGTTTTTTCTTCTGTCTTCTAAAATTGGAATACTCTCTGCTTTCTTCCCGTATTTGAAATGCACTACTATTGTGTTCTGGAAAATGACTGAAAAGCAGACCAGTGGATTCAGCTGATAGGCACTGAATACTTTAAGAAGAATTTTCTATTATTATTTGTAACCAGTTATGCAACCAAAACCTTCTTGTATAGTGTAAAATAGTGTACTGATGATTTTTCCCCCAATAATGTCAAATGTTGTAGATTTTGAACAATTGGAAGCTTTTACTCTTATTTATTTACATCAAATTCCATTAAATAAAAAGAAAAATCAAGCCGGAGGTGTTTATGTCAATCTTATAAGGTCACTTTCATTTATGTACAAATCTTTAGGTGGATTAACTTAGATTTATAAAATCAATAAATTTATTCAGCCCTTGAACTCAAGCATTAGTGACCTCCTGCAGCTATCAAGAAATCCAATATATAATACAGCACAGAATACATTATCTTTGTTTTGCCACCTCTTACTGTGAAGTCTAAGCAAGTGTTATAGTTTGGGGTTTTTTTCTTTATTCTTGAGAATAGCTATGATAAAATTAGCTGGCCAGAAGAAACGTCTGCTAAAATTATGGGTCTATCAGAATGCCTGAATAAGGAAGATAATATGAGAATATTTACTCAAGAATGATTCACAGGATACTGTCTTGAAAAACCCATCTTTACTAGGCAGAATTGAAAGTGATATTGATATGATTAGAGTTTTGAATCATGAGATGCCTTTGAAACTTAACAAAAAAAGTATTGCAGGAAAAGCTTTGGGTTTTCAGACTTCATGATTGTCAGAGATTGTGAGTGAGTATTTTGATAGGCAGCATCTTGTAACCAGCTATGGATGACTTCTTGTATTTAGCTTTTTAAAATTTATTTTAAACACCATTCATTAGAATAAAGTCATGCAGGTTGATCTGTCTTCAGACAGCACCCATTATAGATGCATTAGCCAAAATTTCCTTGAAGAGGATTTTAAACTCCTTAAAACACATTCAACCCTGATGGTGGATGACAAAGTATCCAATTCACATTGATAAAGTTGCTTTGACTCCAGTACTTCTATACTATAGACCAAGGTGTTTGATTCAACACCTAAAATGCATTTTGTGTGCTGTCCAGAGGCTGTTCTGAACCTGTCTGGCTGAATACTTACATTATATCTCTGTAAAACATGGATTGCTTTGTTGACATTGTTCAGAGCATGAACTCTTGTGGAGCCCTTTTCTTTTGCCTACAAAGAAAGTAAACCAAACTTGACTGTCCAAATTCAGAATGTAGAGTACACAATACATAACTCAAATCTTATATTACACCTGTAGTTTTCTATTGCATAACATTATGAGAGTAGAATATTAACACACACTGGGCTTATGCAGCTTCCCAACATGAAATACAGTCAGTTTTGAAACAAACTGTATTCACGGTTAGAAGGTAATTTTCAGTGAAGGAATCACTGAAATGCATATAAAATTAGATAATTCCAGATTCTTTTTATCATGATTAGTTGTCTTCTGCCTGGCACAATTTAAGAACATTGCTATGGCAACTAAACAGATAAGCATGAGTTTGTTTAATATTTATGTACAAGTATATTATCTCTGGATTTTGATTCAAAATCTCCCAGCCCTCTTATGAGGACATGCTGTACTTACAAAGTCAAACCAGGAACACGAGAGAAGACATTAAAAAATGTGTGTGACTGTGTCACTTCGGAATTTCCAGGTTAATAACAGCAAGCAGTTCTCTCTTTTCAGACAAGTACAATCAGACAAGATGGACCATATGTATGATATTAGAAAACTCTACATTCTAATTCTACACATCAAATTCTGTTCCAGCTCAAATCCAGGTATCTAAATGAACCCTGTCTCAGTCTTGTTTCTCTGTGCCACACTTAGTAAGTGCATACAATAAAGTAGAATATTTTAATTTCAAGTATATGCCTCGCAAAGTGTTACTGTCTAATACAGCTCTCAGTCAAAATGTTTCCTCAATTGCAAATGAAACTGAAACCTAAAAATTGTTTCCACAGGTCCTCATCAATGGCAGAAATTACTGAATATCACCTAGTACAATCATGACATTAAGACTTCAATATACAGTAAATGTGTTTCAAAACACATACAAGTTTTTGGCCTGTAAGGCATTCCAGGAGCTCCAGAAGTCTTCGTCCATCTCGAAAATCATTAAAAAGGTCTTCAATGTAACGTCTTCCAAACTAAAATGAAACAATTGCTCTGGTTAGTTCAAATGGCAAAAATAATAATTAAAAAACCCCCAGAAAGCTATAAAAAGCCAGTGTCAGAATATATATGGAATGTAGGACACAAAGTAAAAGAAGAAAATACTTTTAGGCTCACAGGATTCTTTCACATATATCTGTCTTAAAGAGGGTTCTATTGTTTAAGAGACAATGATTCTTACTTTATTTCCAGTACATGCCATTATTTCAAACAAATAAGCCAAAACTAAATACTAATTTATCTAGAAAACAAAGACTTGAAAATTAAAGTACAAATCAGGGAAAAAAATATGAAAAATAATTTGAAGAAAAAGCTCAAGGAAAGAAACAAGAAAAGAAAATCCAAATACACAGGAAGTGATATAAAATTTAAATGCCTAATAGGTGCTCCGTGTGTCAGAAAAAAAAATTGTAAGTACACAGGGAGAGGTGAGCCAGACTTAGGAGGCGAGTCAGGATCTTAGATCTATGTTAATAGGGCATGGAATTGTACTGGATTGTGGCCTCACTACTCTAAGTGGCTGACAGACAACTCACATTCTGTACTTAGCATCAGTTAAAGATGAAAGCAAATAATTGTGATTTCCCCACATATGACAATGTAAAAAAAAAAAAATCACTCTTTCTAAAATTCAAACCAAGTTTCTGATTTGATGCTCTGACTAAAGCATGAAATATGAAAAATATAGACATAATTTTTTTATAGTCTGGTAGCTTAGCAAATTTTATGTACACCTATGAATTTTTAGATATTTTTGTATGTATGAGAGTTATTGAGAACCACAATAAAAAGTAGTGATTATTTTGTGCCATGCAAAATAGTTTCACATGTCCACAGTTTTTCTAATTTGTCAAGTTGGATGGATGCTTTGATTGATTTGAGAGAAGTGTCTGTATTTTAATTTTCTAGAATTGACGCCGTGGTGACCTACATTGTACATCTTCCATTTTTACCACGGACCAATGTCAAATTGGGAATCTGTATTACAGAGAAAACATTTGCTTTCCTGTCAGCAATGTTGTTCTGGTACTCACTGCAACCCTCATTAGAGCTGGCTGGCAGCTTTACGAAAAACATATTTTGATAGAAAGTAAAAATTCCTTTGGAAGGTTTCTTAAACAGAGGATAGAATTAAGGACAGTATCCTGTGCTAAATTAATTATTTCTCATCAATACATATTTATGGGTACAGCTCTGACTTCAGGCTATTAGCTATTCTACCATGACCTTGATCTCTGACTGCTCTTCTGAAGCAAAAGCTCCTTTCAATGCCTTCATTTCTTGGTAAGGCCTTGTTTCTGTTTCATGGAACAAACAAATCCACAACACAAATTTTCTGCAGCAGTGGGAATCCTTGTTTTCTAGACAGTTTTCACACCATGCACAACCCATTCCAACTAAGCTAATTTCTATTTAACACACATGCTGCCACTTTATTAAATATCTGAAAACTTGTACTGAACAGACACACATATGATTTACTTACACTACTCAATACCTTGAATTATCTGTTTAAGTAATAATACCCAGCAACTCTATTTCCTGCTTCACATTTTGCACGAGAAATGGTTTTATCAAAATGTTTTATATAATGGGATGAAAAAATTTTGTGCCATTATGTGAGTCAAGTCATGTACAGAATTCCTGAAGTTGTAGGACAAATTTAAAATTAAAACATGAAACTAAATCAGAGACCTTATTTTGTTCCCTAATCTTGCAGAACAAAAGTCATTTTTGCAGAGGGGAAACAGGAGATCTATGCACTTTAAGGGAGCTTTTTCACATTCTTTAGAAAGTTGGAGTGATCAATAGGCCCTGCTGTAACACTATGAAAGAGAAGCACCCATAATGCTACTGAATCTCTCTGAGAATATGAACACAGTGACATTCTGACAATAGAATATAATTATATTAGTTTGTGTCACACAGGAAAAATAGAACCAGGCTTCATAACTGCCTGTGTCTCTGTCTTTCCTCCTTTTTGCAGCATTTAAGCTATTCATAACGTTTATGTTGAAATCAATGTAGGCAGCCAAAAATTCTGCTTAACAAATAATATGTTGGTTTTGTTTGGGTTTTTTTTGGTAAAGCTTTTAGAAAGAAAATAAAGACACAGCACAGTAGCATCCCCAGCAGAACATATTAATTACAAATGTGTTACAAGTAAACCTTAAACCAAAAGTTTCATTGATTTTTTTTAGAGTCTTGGAAGTATAGCTTCCATTAATCACAACTGAAAATACACTTAAGCACCCTACACTACTGCCATACATAGCATTCTAAACCTGAGGAAGGCTGCTGTTTTTCTGGCAATGGGGTAATTATGTCTTCTTCTTCAAACAGATTGAATGTCTTCACTGGATCAGCATTGCAGTAAGTGCTGAGATACAAAGGGCTCAGAGTTGCATCAGGTAAATTTATCATGTCATTGGAAAGTGTCTGTTAACTCAAACTTTTGAAAACAGTGAAAAACCAAGCATGGCTAGTCAATGGCTTTGCCAAGCAAATGCCTAGTCATTTGTTATACATTCTTGCTGAAAATAAGAAATAAAATTTTTAAAAAAACTTTTTTAGGTTGTGACCTAAAACCACTGCCCTTTATCTAAGAGGAAGGAAAATGTTCACAAGTGTTTTCACCATTTTTTATGCAGGCCGATTTATTATTCACCCTATACTACAAATCTATCCAAAACCTAAATTTAAAAAATGCCCAGTCTGCACTGCTGGTTCTCACTCAATTGTCTTTCTTCAAAACCACAGTGATGGGAGAGATGGGGGAAGAAAGAGAGTACAGGACACAGGCAGGACTAAAGATCCTGGGTGTGTAGAACAAGGCGACTTTTCACCAGAAGCAGAAATTCCTTTCTAGAAGTAGAACAAAATTTAAAATCTAAGATAAGACTTTGTTAAAATCTGAATTACTAGAAAGACTAGGGATTTAAGTATATGGCAGTTTTATAAATAATTTTAATTTGCTGTCCTTGTATGAAATAAAGGTTAAAACAAACTTTCTTGATTAAGTAATAGAGCTGATGGCTGCAACTGTTTATTTAAAAAAAAAACACAAGTGGGCCTGAAGGAAATCCAAGGCATCTATTTATTTCAAAAGAAAATTACAAAAAAAACCCCATGATACAAACAGGAAGAAAAGATTACTGTTTATCATGGATTAAATTAACCCTCTGACTTAAATAATGACTGAGGGAATGAATTCACAAATCACACGGGTATGGAAAAAAAAAACCCCAAACTACCCTACACTACACCACGGTCAACTACCTAAGCCATAGTCTCAGAACTATGTGGTACTGTAAAAATAACATGTGAGGAAAATGTGGAATTTGCAGTAAAGTCTTCCCCCAGGTGTTGTAAGGGAGGGAAGCATACTTCAGAGTATTCCATGTAGTAACTCAGCTGCATGTACCTATTCAAGAATGCTTTCAGTATTAAGAAGACTAAAATGATATCTCTGACATATTCCAAACTCAGACAGCAACTGAAACAATTTTATGCCAAAAAACATTACATAAAACCACAAAAGCTGGTGAGAAAAAAAAATAAATAAATCAGGAAATAGATTGAAATCAAGTGTTAATAGATAACTACAGCTGCAAATCTTTTGGTTTGAATGCATTTAGGTATCTCAAAACATCAAGCTTCTACTTCTCTTACTGCTGTCTACTTTCATTGTCATTCCTGTGTTTTTTCCAAAGACTCCATAATAGACCTCATTGTTTCTATGTAAATTTTACAAATAAATTTTATCAAACAACTAAATTATTTAATCAGCTTATTCATCAGTTACATTATGGAGGAAGCTAATATTGTGAGAAGTATTACATAAAAAGCTGGTAATCTGTGAAAAGCTCTCTATTCAGAGGTACATGCAAGTCAGTAATTATTAAAGAAATACAGAGAACATAATGAAATAATTAAAAAATAACTTGCCCAGAGAAAGAACAGAGACATCTGTTAATGAACATTGGCTCTCCAATAAGTTAAGGCTCAAAAAAAAAAAAATGATTAGCATAAAAATGTTAGCATTTATATTTTAGAGGAAATTAGCAGAGGCAAATTCTTCATTAAAGCAGAGTATAGCAAAGGGAAAGGAAATAAGAAGGGAAGGGTTGGGAAAAGAGGGGAAAGGAAAGGAAGAGACGGTGATTAAGAACAAGTGTTGAGGTTTAAGTGGGACCATGAAGAGAGGAGATGAGCAAGTGGGACTGAAAGCATTCCTCGACCCTAGAGGCATGGCTGTGGGAATGGCAGGCAAAAGCAATCACAAATGGGGGTTCTTTAAGGAAAGTTGTTGCTCCAACGTCCAGTGGATAGTTTCCCAGGCAGAATGGAAAGGCTGATTACATTACTGACTCTATGGAAAGAAGTCCTAGGCCACTTCTACAAGAAAGAAGTGGGGAATCTTGTGATCAAGAATAAAGGGCCTTGCCCCCAGTCAGGTGGAGGAGAGGGATAACCAGGATTACTGGACTGTGTGGATTCGAGGGCCTGGCACATCAGCCCCACACTGGGTACCAGAAAGATCTGTTTTGTTTTAAGCACAGTTTGCAACTAAGCCCCACAGAAATGCTCACTCACTTCCTCCACCCCAGCCACCCACAGCCCAGGGGAATGGGGTTCGGCACCTGTTAGTAGATAGTGATCAACTGTATTGTGCATCAATTGTTTTTCTTGGGGTTTATCTGTATGGTTTTAAAGTTTTTTTCAAATCAACATTATTATTATTATTGCTGTTATTACTGTCAATTATTAAATTTTTATCTCAACCTACCAAGTTTTCCTTTTGATGCTCTTCCCTGTTGCACTGGGAGAAGCAGGGACTGTGGAGTGAGCATGCAGCTGCAGAGTGCTTAGTTACCAGCTAAGTTTAAACCACAGTAAGTCATAATTTTTCTCCCACAAACATGAAGGGTACAAATGTAGTTGTATCTCCTAAGATTTATAAGCACTCAAAATTTCAAGCAATGAGTTTATAATAATAGCCCCAGCAAAATACATGATAACAGAAGATTGAAACACAACTATAATTTGAAGTTTTTTAATAAGCACATATTTTTACTGGTTCCTAAAAATGTCATGTAATAGATATATTTTCATGTTTTTTTAAGAAAAAATTACAAAGGATAAAAACTTGGCTGAAGAAGACATCTCTGACTTTTCATTTTCTTTTGCAGACAAATATGCACTTAGATTACACTTTTCATTTGAGGCAGACTAGACTGTAAGAAGATTATTATAGTAAAACAAGCTGGATGATATTTCTTACGCATTTTACAGCATTATTGGCTTATTATTATCAGTTCATATATGAAAACTAGCAACTGAAACTATCAGCAGATGGAGAGAAACAGAGAATAAACTCAAAGAGAAAAGGCACTCTAAAGACAGGGAATTCAAGGTTCATCATGGCACTAGACAAAATGTTTAAGGTTACATTAGGTGCACATAGGAAAGATCAGCTTACAATAAAAGTAACAGACACAGAAGTCTTTCAGACTTTTAAGACAGATAAACAATTGAGATTTGGTCTTAGGACAAGATCTGACTCCACAAGGGACAGGAAACCTGGACTGCAGAGCCTGGAAGGGAGCTGCAATGCATTCCATCTGTGCCCCCAGCATGCAGGGGTATGGAACAGGGAGAGGTGCCCTGCAGTTTGCCCAGGAGCTCAGAGTGCTGACTGATAATTAAAAAACTTGAAAGACAAAGTACAATCCAAAAAGGCAGAAGGACATAAGCCATGAGTCTTTAGATAACTTTTTCAAGTACTTGTCTCAAGTTCAGTTTGTAAATCTCTAAATTTTGCTGAATAGATGTCAGTATGAAAGAAATAAAAACTTAGTTGGCTCACAGATGTTACTCTTAGTAAGACTTCAAAGAATCAGCCTTTTCTTGCAGTCAAAATATTTGATGTCTCACTCTGTGAAACAATAAAGAAATTAAATTGAACTACTCTCAACAGATCTTTTAAGTCGGTTTTAATAAAAGAAGGACTATAAGTACTTGTTCTTGCTCTGCTAAATATATTAAAAGTTCAATTTCTCTCCCCCACATCCTTGCTTCTGTTTTGTTCAATTCTGCTGGGAAGTTCATCAAAGTGACTGACATTTTCTTTCATTGATGCTGGATTACTATTACAGCAGAAAAGGATATTGTCCCACTCCAGACGGAAGGAAGATGCACCAGGCATTGTTTAAACAGGCCTTAGGTTCATGGACTCATGGGAGGCATCAAACAATTACTTGCCAGCCCCACCATCCTTTCTCCCTTCAGCATTCTTTTCCCTGCTAGAACATGGTTGTATCTTCAGCTGCAGCTGAAGCTCTGTTGGTCATTTGGAGGTCAAACACTGCACAAGCACTTTGCTTCCTTACTGTCAGGGATCCAACCTGTTACCCAGGTTTTATCATAGACATCTCTATTTTTGCTCTCTACCCTATTTTTTCAGAGAATTACACAAAGGAGTAACTGATGGACACCATTATTTTAGAAATGACTGCTACTGACCAACGGAGAGGAAGCTGTACAACCCTCCTCTAAAGACACCACATTATTCTCCCAGTCAGAGAACCAAATGTTTCTGTCCCTTTCAAGACAGAAACAATCACAGTGCCTGCAGCAGGCCCAGGACACCCAACACTACCCTTAAAGAGGGATCCGGGGGCAGGTCCTACCAACTGTCTGAAGGCAGCTCATGTTCATGGACAGGACACACACTCCCAGAGTAGAAGCTGGTTTCATATACAGACCCTGGAGTTAGGGAAGGATACCAGACCCTCCTGGGACTTGAGTTGTTGTAAAAATGTATTTTCCCCTCAGCACAGTCATTCTATTTTTCTAGTGTCATTACAGACAAGGACATTTGCACACACCCAAGTTTCTGAGGAATACTGTGTTATTTGCATTCTAAAATAAATCTGAAAAATCGAATTTTAAGTGCCATTCATACCCAGAACAAAAACAGAGATGCATTGACACACACAATGATTATAGTATATCTACCCCATTTCCTTACCTCACAGAGACTCACCTCTTAATTAATGCAATAAATGTGTAATTTTAGGTATTTTAAAGGAAATAAACTTTCTGTTTGGCAAGCAGTGGGTGTTCAAGGTTGGCATCTACTACATTTCTTTTAAACAATACAAAGCTTACAGGGATACACAAAAACAAATCTGGCAGCTGTCTTTTCCACCAGTTTAATCTAGCCAGGAAATGTCATTGAAGCATTTCTTATTTTGCAGCATATGACGTTCGAGGCCATTAAGGACTGGATGACTGGCAATGGCATCAAAAGAAACCTGCTGGAAGTGGGAATGAACATACACTCAGCAAGTTCCTACAAGGTTTGAAGAGTGAGTTATCAATTTAGAGTCAAGGACAGGAGCTCTTCTTTTGACAGGACAGCCAGCTCCATGCAATTTAACAATTGACTGCAATGAAGCTGTTTTTCTTTTCAAGTATAAATATAATTATGTTCCCCACTCTGCAAAGAAAGCTATAAAGAAGAAAACTACCCTAAGCTAAAAAACTGATTTTATTTATAGTCTTATCTCAGATGTAATTTTCAGTACAAAATGAAATGTTAATTATATTTACATGTTTGAGCAGACTTATATTGTTTTAATTTACAATATTTAGGTATTTTTTGAGGCTCTAGTGGGTAGAGTTTTAACAGCATTTTTAAACAGTAGGAGCTGAAAAGACAAAAATGAAGGGTTTTCGAAAGGAAGAGCCAGCCCACTTACAAGTGGAGAAATACAAACTGTACCTAGGAGTGCCAAATGCAACAGTTTTGGCTAAACTTCTCATTTAAGAGAGAACCAGTTTCACAGTAGACTGTTCCATGAATATTTGTTATTCAAGTAATTTTTTCTCCCACACATTATCATTTTCTCTTATTAGAAAACAGAATAAAATGGAGAATCTACAGTCTTGACGAAAAGAATAAGTTTTAGTGCAAGACCTCAGACAGCAGAGAAAATTTCTGAAATTTTTGCCTTTTGTTTTACTGGTGTTCTGAATCTTAGAGAACAGCCTAATTTTTATGGAGAGATCCAGGATACGTAGCACGTACTGTGTTTCCTCACATATGAAGATTCCCTTTCTGAGTTAGGATTCTCCCCTTATTGACAGACAGGCTTTAGCAGTACTTTTGTCATCAGCTTAGAGCTTAAACCTTGTCTACACAGAATATATAAGGTGTATAAAGGATAAGGGGAATTTCAAAATTTTATTATGGGATCCCTTCAGGTACCTAATCTCATCTTTGAGAATAAATAAAACAGACAAACCTCTTCTACTGTCTATACTTGTAATAGGCAAATAATCAAGCTTCTAAATAGGTGCAACTGTCATCAAACAAGAAAAAGCAACAGCAATTTTCATGAATAAGAAAACAAAAAGAACAAATTCCCTATCTATAAAGCATTGCTACTACTTGAATTACAAATGCTATATAAGCAAGAGACAATCTTGATCAGTTCTGCTCTGACTAGGATGCGAAATAGGCAAACATGATGTGTCTTGCACAAAAGCTTTAGAATGAAACTAAGTTTGGCTCTACACAATGGTTCAAATACTTGGTAGCTCCATTTGTGTGTTTGGAAAGTGATAGCACTGCCCACCAAAACAGAGAAAGTACCTTAACTTGGACAACTGGGTAAACTAAGTCATTGTAGCACATCGTCCAGTTTGCTTGACTTGACATCAGCCATTAAAAAAGTGCAAAAGGCAAGAGTTCTGACATTTTCTGTCATGCTTCTATTTCCATTAATTATTTGAGTTTTTTGTTTTGTTTTGTTTTGTTTGTTTGTTTGGGTTTGTTTTTTTTTTTTTTTTGTCTTTCATTAACATGTCTTGATAAAGAAACACCTAACAAAAATCACATGAATGATGAAAGGCAAATGGGGTATCACACAGAAAATAAGTAAGTAATGAAATAATGTATTTAGTCTTTTTCAGTGAGCAGCCATCCTGAAGAATAAACACAATTTGTCAACTAAATAAAAACTAAACTTAATATATCTGAGATAGCACTGCTTGCAAATATTTTATTTTCTTCCAAACGTATTTTCATGGTCTCAACAGAACCTTTAGTACTGACTGTAAAGGGATGACTCACCCTCCATCCTAAAGAGTCACAAACATTTAATCAAACTTAATGCATTTTCTGGCACACACACATAGTTACTCCCTATCACCTTGTTACGTGGAATAGTCAAAATAAGTAAATAATTATTTTAAATATTGCCATTTAAATCTGTAGCAATGGTAAAATCTATGTCACCACACCTGAGCTGGGTGCTGATCACTTTCATTTGGTGAAAAAGAAAGGCCAAGTATGTATTTATTACAGAGTGAAGTTTATTAACTGCTGCTCTGTGCTGAAGCCCAGCTGAGCAGGAGGACTCACTGCATGCACTACAACCAAGAGCTGTTCTGGCACTTCCCCTACAACCACTGTTCTTATTCCCAACAAGCTTGTTTGAAGTAAATAGGATATTAATTTAAATAACATGCTCAAAAGAGTGAGAATAACCCCTCTGCTGGAGCTCAGGCAGGAGTTTAAAATAGATTATTCCACTTTTTTTCCAACCTGGAGAAGTCAAGCATAACTTTAGAGACTGAAAATCTGCCTATGAAACTACATGCCTATAAGGATAGTTTTTCAATGCACTCCATTCCTTGGCTTAAATTTTTTATATAACAAGATATATCCTTCATTATCTAAATCTGAGAAATTTGTTTCTATTAAAAACCAACAAAAAAAGACCCAACAAACCCAACAATTTTTTGAATTACTACAAAAAAAAAAAAAACAAAACAGTAGTCTGCTACAGAGCAATCTTCTAAATTTAAAAATTCAAGGCATTCAGAATGAAATCCTAGAAAGAAAAAGCAGCAAGAGGATGGTATTTGCATGGGAACAGCAGAACATTTTAGGACACAGTGAAACAGCAAGAAAAGAACAGATGTAGAAAACTTCTAATACCAATTTCCATGTATGGTAGTCTGCTAGCCTGAAAACAGGCCACCCAGGATGAGCTCTGAGTGTGGCACTACCATGCTCAAGGCTGCAGGAATCCTGACCTCTGTGACAGCCATTCTTCTACTGCTGGACAGTCCACTCTGCTCCTCATTTCACAACCATTCTACTTCACACCTCACAGAAGTCATGAGGTCCATTTTCAGATTTTATGAATGGCCAAAAGCATGTTATAGTTGGGTTTTACATTATCTGATGCGATTTGCACATTACTCTAGCACTGTCTAAACCTCAGGTTTTATTCCCCCACCCTGGTACCAATATTGTGATCTGGTATGCTCAGGATGTTAGAAAGAAGGGGGGGGGGGGGGGGGGGGGGGGGGGGAAGGAAAAAGAATCTTTGTTTCTTCTCCATATAATTATTTTCCATTTTTCTCTTGGAGTGCTCCTAATGTAAATAATGTGTGCAGGTATCATATATAGTATTTAATTATCTAACATTGAAAAAAATATAAATATTCCATTTTTCTTTCTCCACAGCTCATCTAATCACAAATAATTGTTTATGTGGCAAATAAATGAAATTATAACTGGTCACAATATTAGAAAACATCTTGACTAGATTCTGAATTAATATTTTTATGAGTTCGGCACATTACTGTCTGTAAGCAGGTTCAACATATTTGTTATGTTTAACATAGTAAGTTGCTGTGTTTAAGCTACTAGCAGGTAGCATGCACATGCACCTTAAATCATCCCAACTGGTTATGGTAGCCTACCAAAAATGATTGGCATATGTTTCTTTTGTAATATCTGGCAATAAATGACACAGGATCTCAAGGGATTTTATATAACAACTTGTATTTTGGAATCTGGATCCCTTTTCATAATTAATAAAAAATAGCAACATAAGATTAATTTCTCTTTAAAACCAATCATTAAAAATTGACCGTAGCAGTGTGGATAAGGAAGAAAGAATGAGATTTTAGCTTGCATTTTAGTTGCATTTTCTGTGTTAATAACTTATGAGTGGCTCTAGAAGTCTGTTTATTTTTTTGTTGGATTATACCACATGTTGTGCCCAGCAGTTAACTATATATTTATACATATATTTGCACACATATAACTGATAATGTAGGGTTTAATTTTAATCTTAATTGTTTGCATGTCATTCTTATAAAAGTAGTGCAATGAAAAAAGTAGCCCTCACCCTGAAACTATACAAAGGAAACAGATTACCCCCAACCATTCTAGAAATACATAACATCAGCCTGAAGACAGGGGAATGAACCAGCACCCAAGAAGTACAACCCATCTGAACATGGAAAACCATATGCAACACCAGAGCTTGGGAAGATGGTTTTGACTTCCTGAATTGAAGCCCACACAGCTCAGTCTCAGAGACTCAAATCTGCAGCCATCAGGGCTCAGACTGTGACATGGAACTCACAGTATCATACTCAAAAAGTTTGACCAGTGGAGTTCCACACATGCACTGCAGTGCTTTCCATCTTCCAGAATTAGAACCATTTTCTGAAATTCCCAAAGATATCCCTGAATGCATAAATCAAGGCAGCAAAAGAGAACAGATGTAAGACAATTCTATTTTTCCTTTCAACAATTTTTAAAAGAAAACTTTGACAGGAAGAAATCTTAGAAAAAGACTTAGAGCTTTTTTAGAGGAATTCTGGGCAACACCCCCACTGCAGATGGCACCACCCTGTCACTGCCATCTGCCTATAGGAGAGTATCCTCAGCATCAATGACGACATTTTGAGCCATGGAAATCCTCACACCTCAAGTGCCCTGGGTACACAAAGAGGAACCCCTGCAGCATGGGCACCCTCTTTGATTTTCCTTGGAAAATTTCCAGCGGCTGGTCCTGAACAGCCTGCAGGCTGTTCCTGATGTATTCCACACATCATTCTTGTCAGGACTAATGCATAAGGGGATGCTGTGCCTGACTCAGCACACTCTCCTCAGAATTACTGGGCCTTGGGGAAGCAGCTATGCAAATACCAGCACAATCTATGGATGGTGTGTGGACATGATGTATGTAACACTGAGAGGTTACTGCGGGTTACACAATGCATGGGTTCACACAATTCATGAAGTTCACTCCACTGCTGCTATGAATGTTAATCAGATATTCTGTCTCTAATCCACATCAGGACTAATTAAAAAGTGTTATTTACTGTAGAGTGTAGGCTTGCTCAGGCAACTGCCTGACATTAATCAGCCCTTGAATGCTGGAATTTAAACTAAAAATATGCAAAAAATTTATGAGTAATGCCAGTTTTGTTTAGTATCACACACTTTTAAATCAATGAGGATTAAATGAGCTTTTATTCAAAGATACTTATAAAATAAACAACTGGTTTTCTGGAGTTCATTACTGCTTTCAAAATTCTCTGTTTTTGTCAAAGCCAGGAAATTTTTCATGAAAATTCTAGGAAATGTTGCTGGTTTCCTCCTACTAAATTATTTAAGCTCCACAGAAAGAAACACATCATGATCTGGGGATAAGTGTCACCTTGAGATTTCCATTTTTCCTGGAATGGAAACAAATTTTGTGCAAATTCTGAAGTATTTACAGCAGTTTTATTAATTTTCTTGAGTACTGTGGTGTTTCCAGTTTAATGCTCTGCAGGTTTTAAATATTTTAATATTTAAATTTAAAAATATTAAATATTTTAAAATAACAGATATTTTAATAGGGTCTATAGCAATAGGATAAGGAGTAATAAATTTAAACTAAAAGAGGGAACATTTAGACTAGATTTAAGGATGATTTTCTTTTACATTTATGGTGGTAAAACACTGGAACAGGTTATGTGATGGATGCCCCATCTCTGGAAACACTCAAGGTCACATGGTTTACTGGAAGATACACCTGGTGAGAACTAGATGACCTTTGAAGATCCCTTCTAACCCAAGTCTTTCTATGAGTCTACAGCACTGGAACAACCTGAACATAAGTCTCATCCTAGAGGGAGTTCTGCAAGGACAGTGTCCTGGTTTCAGCTGGGTAGAGTTAATTAATTTCTCCTCAGCAGTTGTTGTGCTCTAGATTAGGAATGAGAATGGTGTTGATAACAAACTGATGTTTCAGTTTTTGATAAGTGATGTTTATCCTAAGTCGAAGACTTTTCTTTTTGCCTCATGCTCTACAAGTGAGAAGGTCAGCAAAACAAACCAGAGGGAACACAGCTGGGACAGGTGACCCAGAAAGCCAATTGTGTCCTGGGTTGCATCCCAAGCAGAGTCAGCAGGTCAAGGGAGGTGCCAAAGGGATATTCCACACCACAGACTCATGCCCAGTACATAAACTGAGGGGAGTTAACCGGAAGGGTGGCTGGTTTCAGGAAGGTGGGGTCTTAACTGGACTTTCATGTGCTGTAGTTCTAAATAAAGTTTGTGGAAACATGAACACAAATATTTAAAATATACTCCATACTTATTACTTTTCAGTTCCACTCAAGAGAATACAAATTTGTGCAACAACTGATCAGAAAAAAAAAAAAAAAGTAGAATGCATAAAAATTATCTTAAGTGCAAGAATTAAAAGAGCATAAATAGATTATATAAAGAACACTACAGCAGAACCACAACTGTTTCCTATTTTAAAATCAGGTTTATTTGCTTTTAATTAGTTCAAATTAATCTAAAATAGATTGAAAACATATCAGTAATCAACTATGCATTTTGATTTTTTTTTTTTTACTAGTAGCTTTCTATTCATTCAAATACATGTTCTCCTTTCTATATTTCTTGGTTCAGTGACATTTCAGAAAAATTGCATCACAAGAGTTTCAGTGAAAAGTAACTTGGTTTTGAGTAGACTGTAAATCATTTAAAACTCATACATTTAAATGCATGGGAACCAAATCTTTTGCAGCAATCTACCTTATGTTAATTAAGTCCTTCTTTAAATGACTATAATGTTTATAATCAAAGTTCACAATTTTCAGAATTGAATGGTCCATATGTGCTTCCTTGGTTAAAAAATATGCTGAGTATACTTCTATTTAGATGGCTATGAGATTATATAATGCTTCAGACTCTTAAAGGATCTTTAGCTAAGTATAATTTTAAGATCTCCTTTAACGTCCATGTGGTTTCACATCCATGCAAAAAACATGGTAGGACTTACTTCATGAAAAGAGAAAAGTGGATAACTTAACACTGCAAAAGAGGAGAATCCAGAAACCAGAAGAACCAGGGACTGGTCAGTCTTCCTCCAACAAGAAAAAAGGACTTTGAAGATCATCTAGTTCCAACCCCCCAGCTGTGGACAAGGATACCTTCTACTAGACCAGTTGCATGGAACCCCATTCAACTTGGCCTTGAACACTTTCAGGGATGGACCCTCTACAACTTCTCTGGGAAACCTGTGCCAGTGCCCCACCACACCCACAGTGTTTTTTTTCTAGTATCTGATGTGAATCTACCCTATTTCAGCTTAAGGCCATTCCTCCCTTGCCCTATCACTACATGCCCTTTTGAAAAGTCCCAAAGTCCCTCTCCAGCCTCCCCGTAGGCTCCCTTCAGACACTACAAGGCCACAATTAGGTCATCCCAAAGTCTTTTCTTTTCCAGGATCAACAATTCTCTTAGTCTTTCATTGTGGGAGAGGTGCTCCAGCCCTCTGATCATCTTGGTGGCCTCCTCTGGACTCCCTCCAACAGACTGATGTCCTTCCTGTGCTGAGAGCCCCAGAGCTGGATGCAGCACTGCAGGTGGGGACTCACCAGAGCAGAGCAGAGGGGCAGCATCAGCTCCCTTGTCCTGCTGGCCACAGCACTTTAGGTGCAGCCCACAACACATTTGATTTTCTGGGCTTCAAATGCACACAGCTGGCTCATGTCCAGCCTTTCACCTACCAGCAACCCCAAGTCCTTCTCCAAAGGCTGCTCTTGATTTGTTCATCCTCCAGCCTGGATTGATACAAGGGGTTGCCCTAACACAGCTGCACCACCTTGCACTTGGACCTGTTAAATTTCATGAGATTCCCCCATTTCTCAGGCTTGTCCCAGATGGCATCCTGATCTTCAGGGGGGTCAACTGCACAGCTCAGCTTAAGATCATCTGCAAATCTGCTGAGGGTGCACTCGATCCCTTTGTGCTATTAATGAAGATATAAAATAGCACTGGTCCACTAAAAGAAGCTGGAGAGGCCTGGGATAAAGCCAGCACATGGCAACTGTGCACGCAGAAGGAAGTGTTCCTTCACCCAAGAGTTAGTAAAGCTGAGGAACCTGTTACCAACAGAAGGCTGCAGATGTTAAAACTGACTTGAATTCAAAGAGTTAGTAAGAAGTTCAAAGAAGAGAAATTCACTGAAGCTTGTTGAGTACCAAAAGCAAGTGGTGGATCAGAAAGCCTGTGAGTTGCAACTGTTAGAGACTGTCAGACTATGGAAAAAAAAAAAAAAAAAAAAAAAAAAAAAAAAAAAAAAAAAAAAAAAAAAAAAAAAAAAAAAAAAGACAAAACAAATCATGATGTCCTTGCTCTACTGATATAGGTTTACTTAATCTTCTGCTTTGGGGCATTGCCGAAGACAGGATATCCAGAACAACAATCTTTGTTTTTCCATATGTTTTTTCTGTATTTGTAAAGACCTTTTCTATATTTTTAACTGAAATCTGCAGCTGACCATGGTTTTTAGCTGTGGGTCCTCACCTGGTTTTGGCACAGCACACTTTCATTGTGTCATTCAAACTGTCTCTGAGGATGTCACATTAGGGACCATATGTAGCTTTTTCAGTATATTCCAGTGCCCCAGCAAAATCCATCTTGAATACTGCATTCATTTTGACAAACATCTAACTTCTAACACAAACTTCTAACATGTTCACATTTTTTCTAATTTCTCAACAGCTTTTCCAAGCAAAAGAAATTGAGATTTCTTTTTTTATTTTGAGTTTTTAAAAATTCTATCATTTTCAAATACACAATCAAATTGAAATAAAGTTTTACTGCTAAATCTCCAGTTTACACCCCAGTAACTCATTTTAACATTCTAATTATTTTGTCTAATGGAGCCAAAATATAGCCCTTTAAAAAAACCCCAAAAAACAACATTATCTTAGCTTACTAAATATGAAGCTGTAACATGAAAGTGATGTCTTGGAATCTGAGTATTCTCAAATCTGTAATACAAAACTCTCAGGAATTATAAATATTCACATTTACATAATAATTTAAAAATCTACACAGCAAACTACTGTGCCAACCTCCTTGAAAGCAGGATCTTAAAACTTGTAGTATTAAGTAGCTGAAAATAATCAAGGGTAAAAACCCTAAGTTTTCATGTCATCCCTCCCCTCCTGAAGTTTTCTTAAATATGGTATGTGAGTATCTGTTCTATTCAATAATCATTTAGAGAGAAGGAGACCATGAAAGAGATTTGTTTTGTTCGCTGTATGAGTTCTAACAAATTAGTATTACCTATTATGAGGCTTTGAAGAACATAATTATAAATTTCAACTGTTTGTACCATCGCCTCTTGAAGAAAAACTTCCCTCACAGCTACTAATTGGCAATATCAAAGTGCTTCAGAAGAAAGCAAACTCATCCCTTCTACACAAAAGCCCTCTCCCCTACAGAAACTACCTACATGTCACAATGCTCATCAATCAGTGGAAAAGAAATATATAGCTAGCCAGCATTTTAATTTCTACAAGAAACAGCCCACCAACATAAAACAGCCGAACAAAATAAAAAACAAAACAAAAAAAAAGAAAGGTGGAAGAAAACAAGGAATCAAAGAGAGCTGGAATAGTTTGGAAATTACTACAACAGATGAGGCTCTCCTGGGCACAGTGTGAGACCTTTCTGACAGGCAATCCACTATCTGTGTAGAGGATACTGTATTTGCAATACTTACATGCATGGTGCTACGACATTATAATACAAATGTTTAATATTAGTATATTAGCATTTTCTAGTTAGCCTCTGGCATCTGAAGACTTCAAAGAGTACAACCATATTTTCCTATGCTGAGAACATGTGCACAAGAAGCAATGATCACTGTCTTGAAAAGTCCAAAATGTAATTTCAAATAGCATCAGTTTCCTGATGATTCAGTTACTTTACTTTGATGGAAGCATATGTTCCTGAAGGTCAGCTTTTGGCCTTAAGTTCCTACCAGTACTGAGAACTCTGTTTGCAGGTAAGAGGCCAGCTGTGATGACAATGATGTTTCCAAGCAATACGCATGAAGGATCCTACCTCAGTAACTGCAAGAAAAATCAGGATGTTTTCTCTTGGATAGGAACTCACTCCAGTTTGAAGTCCAAAGCTTGCACAAAATATTTGTATGAAAGTTACTTTTAAAGTTAATGTATACCTATATCTTTACAGTATTTCTCTCATATCTGAAGATACTAATAGAGTCTCACTGATCTTTCTCTCTTATTTTCTACAGAAACTCACATAACCTGATTCAGCTTTTTTTTTCCCATCTCTTGTTTGCTTTTTTGACTGAAGGACGTCCATACTATTTTTATAGGATATAAATTATTAATAGAGATACAAAATGCAGCCTGCATTTTTTGTCTTTTTTTTTCCTCCCTCAAATGTTTGGCAACCTCTTAGTATTGCTACTAAAAGAAGAAAGCCTTTTCTGATTCTTACATTTACTGAGAGTAGATTCAAAAAGCATTGATGGATTAAATAAAAATTCAAAATGCCCAATTTCACAGATGTTTCTTTACCTTATATTCACATTTTTATGGTAAGACAATAAAATGCACATAATACCTGTTTATGTCTTAAACTACAGCATTAGGATTGACCAGGGTATATTTTGGAAGAATGTATGTCTATACCTCAAATGCACATAAAGACCTCTTGGGTCATCAACATCTGCAGTGTGCATTAAAGGACTACTAAAACACATCCCAGACAGTCCTCACAGCATTAAAATATATCTACTTAGAGAAAAGTAGGTTAAACACACAAAAAACTGGACTACTAAAACACATCCCAGACAGTCCTCACAGCATTAAAATATATCTACTTAGAGAAAAGTAGGTTAAACACACAAAAAACTGCACTTCTGTTACTAAGGCCAATTCCCATATCACTTGAAAATAGCATAGCATCTTTTCAGGTCAAGTTTCATTTTATAAATGGAAAGTGAAACTCACCCTATTCTCTATGGAGTGTTCTTCTGAAAAGAACACCAAATTCACCCTCACGTTTTTCCTTTCAAGATTATGATGGCCATATAACCTGAATCTGTAAATTATATAATGAAGTCTAAATATGGCTGGGTATCTTCATATGATTTTTATGCACTTCAAAGAGTTTAAAAGCTGTGTGTTTTGCTCCCTGGCAAAGGACCATGTGGATGAAATGGGAATGCATTTGAGTTGTAGAATCCTCACCTTCAGGGGATTCAAATGATTCAAAAGCCCCACACTTATGTCTCCTCCCACCAGATACCTGACATAGCCTGGTCCCTGGACCTTGAATTGAGCTGCCTCAGCAGTTTTCCTAATCTGAAAATCTTTTTAGACAGCAGAATAGAGAACTGGAAAAAAATTACTAAATCATATATAATTTATAAAGAACAAAAATAATACCAGTGGATCTGCAGATAAAAGACACATTTTAGGGGTTACCATGACAAATGGGAAAGGAATGATTTGTGTATAAATAAACTGAAGAATTACATTTAAAATCACTGAAAATTGACTATTGCAAGGGCTTTTAAAATTAAAAGTGTTTCTGGATTGTTTTCTTCCACTAGTTCTTTAAATTTATGAGAAAATATAAATATATTAATGCTCTAAATAGTGTTTCTTCCTCTGTTCCCATCCGTAACAGTTTATGAAGCAAATATCCATTATATGAATACTCTGCTTCTGAGAAATTCAAAATTTCTTAAAAATTCCTTTTGTGAAAAACCTGGAGGTAACTGAGCCTTTAAATTCAGGCCTTAAAATACTCACCAAACTGAAATTGTGAGTATTTTTGACTAGGTGAGGAGAAAGGCATTTTCCCTATTGTCTGACTGAATCAAATACTACTTGTGATGGTGATAGTATCTTAAAAAAATAAAGAAAATCCTTCAGCCTTCTCCTATACACTGCAGTTACTGTCAGATCAGCCTGTTTGCAACATCTTAACCTAAAAAGTTAACTGAACATCAAACGTCTACAAAGGTAATTTTTAGGTTTGCCTTAGGTTTTTAAAAGAGCCAATAAAGTCAGTTGATCCAGAAATGATACAGAACATAACAATCTGTTAAGTGCAAGTGGTGGTGGTGTTGATCAGCAGTACGAAGTCTGCAGCAGGAATGAAGTATTTGTGCCAGCCTGAAGGACCACTTTTTTTTTTTTTTTTTTTTTCCTTAACTTCCACAGTTGTCATCCTCTTCCCCCCCTAGACAAGTTTCAGCAGCAAAAAATCTTTTGGGAATTCAATGAGAAGTAGTTTTCCTTTATTCAGCGTATTTTGGCCTAGTGAACAAACCCAAGACCTGTGAGGTTTTAGAAAACACAATCTTCAGCATTTATTCTTTTTTTTACTTAGGGCTCTTTTAATATTTCATTAAAAATAAAAGTGTGTTTTACACACATACACGTGAGGTAGTTTATGAGTTGGTTTCTATGCCATATACAATATTAAATCCACTCACCACGCACCAGAAATGCACTCTGGCACTACCAGGGAAATGTCACATCTTCCAAAAGTAAATCACTACAGAACCGCAGTAGATTAATCATCCCCTAATCATGATTCAATCTGGAGTGCAAAGAATTTAGCTGAAGTTAAACACTTTTGTTCTAATTTTTTTTTTTGTTTCCCAATTTCAAATTTATGTTGGATTTCTTTTCATATACAATTAGGAAAAACTGTTTGAAGTGTTTAAGCTGAGTCTTAATACAAATTCATCTGCCTCTGAGACATTCAGATTGAACCGTGGCAGTAAGTAACATTTTAAAGGTCCTTAATGAATCGAAGATTCTGGAAACTGCTCTTGCAAAACTATGTAGCCTGGATACAAGGACTTTGCTTCATTAATTCAAATGTTGAAGTTCTTTCATATTTTAATGGGCAACTCTCAATGGAAACACTTTCAAAAGAATGGAATCAAAAGGCTTATTTTTAATAAGACACATCACCGGTATTGGTAGAGGTCATAGATAATCACCAAGCAAGCATACCACTGACACTATTTCCAGAGATTGCAGCAATGGCATGTCTCAAAAACCTGTACTGGAAACACGGAGTCTCACTCGAAATCCTTACTGATGGCACTGTAATACTGAATATGAGTTCAGGACAAAAATATTTAGGTGAAGGCTTCTGGGAAACCCATGAAAGGTCTGTCAGCAAAAGAACAGATCTTTCATTTCTTCATTGTTGGTTATTTCACTACAGCAATGAATCCTCTGGCCCAGACAACCAAAAAAAATTTAAAACCAACCAACCAAACAAACAAACAAAAAAATCCCAAAAACAAAAGAACTTTTCTGGTAAAAAAATCTTCCTTACCCACAAGCACTAAAGGCACCAGATTGTAAGAATTACAAATAAGGCTTAATCATTGATTTGGACAACACATGGAAACAAATCTTTGCATTATATTTTCTGAAGCCTTACAGTAAAGTCAGCTCTTACTGAACAATCCCATTCCATGCAGAACCAACAAACTTTGCTCCCTTACTACTTTGCACCAGTTTCAGTGACATAGGTCACATTCAAAGTACTGTCCCTTAAAGAGTCTTGAATAAAATTGCATTAAAATAACCCACAATAAGGTAATGTTTCCACAATTCAACAAATGTGTCTAAACTAATGTTTTCAAAAATTGGAAGAGTCCTGCAATAATATTCCACTTGCCAAGTTTCCACACTTAGAAATTCAAATTTCTGGATTATAATTAAATCTCTCTGGAAAAAAACCCAAACCAAATTACTGAATACCATATAGTAGCAGGGCGGTTGTTATGCCAGTTTTCTCAAATGCTAAGATATATCATCCTTAGGGATGATTCCTGTCTTGGTAATAAATAATACAAAGCAGAAAATCCTGTGTCTCTAAGATACTTCTATATTAGTACTACATTTATTGTTTTATATGATTGTATTACTCTTATATACATTTATTATAAAGTTTCTTTACTTTTATTACTGTATCTCAAGCATGAATTTTACTGTAGGCACCCAAATACTTCATGCTGCTGATAACAGAAAATTCTGCCAACCACAGAACACATATTCATCACTGAGAGACTAGTCAAGTCTCAATATGCCTTCAGCATGAATGTGATATTGGTGTAAGAAAAATTATTCTATGTGCATAAACTGTGCATAGCACAGACCACAGATCACAAACCCTTATTTTGTAGATATGCCCAGAGAAGCACCAAGAGCAAAAAGCAATTGTTTCAACAAAACTCTACTTTTCCAGATACTGCTAGGATATCTCTGGAAGAACAGTTTTCTACACCAACACTGGAGGCAGTAATATCTGAAGAATATTAAAACCTTACTTGTGGCCTCAGCAATTTCTTTTACCCACCATATGGAATTAGAAAAAACACGACTTTGAATTCAATCTGGTCAAACTTTGTGGGAACATACAATCACACAGACAGAATGGATCTGAGTATTTGAGCTGCATTTCGAGGCCAAAAACACCCCACAACACTTTGACAGGATGTAATATTTAGCTACATTTTACCTTATTCTTTGACATTTGAGACAAGCATTCTGTCTCAGAACTCAGTGAAGCTGAATGAGGCCTAACTTTCAGGAAGTTAATTATTTCAGGCTAGGAGCTACTGTGCCTTTCAATTTTTTCTGATTGCAGCACTAGAGAGCAGACTGTGTTTGGAAACAGAGACAGTGAATTTAACTGGAGTATGACAAGCAGTAATGTATGCAGGATAACGTGCTTACCTAATATCTTTCATTTAAAATGCAGAACACTGTAGGGAAAATGCAAAACACTTTGAAATACAATCAAAGCTATTCATATTTAATACTTCAAACAAGAGATCTAGAATGTTGCAGAGGTGACAACATATTACAGAAAATGCCAGCATTTAGTCTTGTCAAATTATAAAATAATAAGCTTCTATTTCAGATTCTCTGAAAAGGCAATTAATTGTGAAACTATTTCACAAAAGAACTTTGTGCCTCTGTCAGAGCCTAATGAACAAAATAGAGATATGATACATTATTTGTCTATTTTCCAATAAGCAACTGCTGAACCACAAACTGCAGAGCTTTCAGAGATGACTTCTCAGTACAACAGATACTGTAAGTAAGCTCAAATGCTTTATCCATCATCCATTTAGAAGTACACTAAAAATATCACCATCAGTGCTACTCTCAGATCTGCAGCAAATTATCCTCCTTTATGTTGCACTGGGACAGAAGTAGGTAAATTAAAAACAAAACAAACTCCAAAAAACACCACAGCGTCAAACAACCTCCACATAATAAAATATTTTAATGTATAATGTGTATAAGTGTATATATGCATTAATAGTTATGTTTGTGAATAAGTCTCCAAATACAGCAAACCAATTATATTAACCTAATAGTCATTTGCATGGTCTGATCATGCCAGTGATTCTTGCTAATGAAGAACTTTTTTTGTTCTTGGAAAGCGAAGAGACAATAGCCTCTCTATGAATTACTAACTTCTAAATATGTTTTCAGCTCTGTGCACAGTGGCTAAATCTCTGCATTACTCACACAAAAGCCAACAAGGGGATTTTTAGGGGACCAGATTCCACAACAGTAACAAGAGAATCTTTGTTGAACCATGTACAACAATTTCTATTCAAAATGCTCAAGTTAAGCACTGTCAAAATAGAAATCTCCTTGATATTTTGCCAGAAATTTTCTTCTAGTAAATTCAGAGTGTATGGGTAAACAAGACTATTTGATTGTACCATGCCCGTAAAGATGAGGTTTTTTGGAACGTTATTTTTGGTTTAGCATATAAACTGATTTTGCCTTTGAACAGAGTATAAAATCACTGTAAATGAAATTCACTAACAATCAATTATTTACCTAGTGAAAACCAGTAATAAGATAATTCAAATCTAATGTTAAGATGCAACAAAAAATAAAGTTGAACTATCCATGAAATTTTAGTCTTCATTTTAGGCTCCAGGTCTAGTTTGCCAGTATCATGGACTCATTTAACAAAAGTATATTTTAACACAGTCAGCAAGGTCCTAAACCTATAAAGTAGAAGAGAGAACTGAGAAATCCATGGACATTAAAAAAGTTCTTATGACTCACAGTACATATGTGGTTCCTACATGGTGCTACAACTAAGACATCAGATATGATCTCTGACTTGCTACATGAAATAATGCTGAAGAATAAATAAAATCAATTACATCTGGTTTTTGTTATCATTAAGACTATTATGGCATAAAAAAAGACAGATCTGTCAGAAAGGCTAAGGGCACTATTGTCTTGTCTCTATTTCAGCTACACACTCCTGGATGTGTAGATGAAAAGAGTCTTTTGAAACATCACATTTGGACTGCAGCTGAATCCATCTTTAAGGCTCCAAACTCAGTTTCATTTTTGGAAACAATTACACTGTCAAATTGGAAAAGGTTTGGGAAAGTCTTATGACAGCAATACACCTTGAAAAATCATCTGACAATAAGAATTGGAGATAATAAATCTATTTATTCAATACAATTCAGATATTTCTTGATTCTGCTATTTGTATTATTTTCTGTATTTAAAGCCTACAATATCAAAAAGAAAGAGAACTGTCCTCAAGTGTAAAAAGCACTTGAGATTTTTTCAAAGCTTTCTGAGAGAGAATAAATATGCTCAGCTGTAGCTGCACAGCTGTATTTCAATATAGAAGTATCTCTACTGCTCTGAAAATGAAGTATTTATGATAAATATCCTTTAATTTCCTTTTGCTTGCATTCAGAACAGCAGCTCAAGGGCAAAATATATGTATGCTTGGTTACAGTCAGCATGTAATTGAATAACTCTACAGGTATTAATGACCATGGACATTTGTGGTTTGAGGCCCTTCTTCCTTTTCTCTGTCATACTTTATATTGTGAATTTAAAAATTACTACTCTTAGTTTCATTTTCTCTCACCAGCTTCCTTTACCCACTCTACATATTGAATCAGCACTGCTCTTGGGATCAGAATGCAAATATCTATTCTGGAGGAGACTTGTATCAGCATTTATAATTTCAGTTTAAATATAAATATATGTACCAGAGGCAAAAAAAAAACCCCAACGTTCTCCATGTCAATATCTTTCATATTTTGGAACTCTTAAAAATAATTCTACTTCAGTGAGCCCTGTAGAACATAGAAAGGTGTAAGACTCAGTAAGAAAATGAGATCTCATGAGAAAGTGGCAGATGTGTCCAGTGCAGAGATCCATCCAATAAACAGCCACCTTATCCATTAGATCATGCCATGTATCAATTTGGGGACTGTCACACTGCATTTCCTACAATTTATTCATGTGAGGAATGAAAGGGAGCAGAAAGTAAATAATGTATAAGAAATTCAGCTAGGAGAACCTGTTAATGCCTTTTTCCCCCTTAAATCAACCAGTTTATTTTTCTAGGAAAAGGACAAATGTAGTAGTTGAGAAAACAGAATAAAGGCAACTGAAAGACTAAAAGTCATGTATTTGGCAGTGGAGGTTTGAAATGGGATCCAGTGACCCACCAATTTCTGTAAAATTTTCTTCTTTCTGCAAAAAAAGTGCATGGAAAATGCAGAGGAGCCACTGTATACAGTGCCTTTATTACAGGAACAGCCTCACATTATTTGGGATTGCAAATAGCAACATATTCCCAGCCACTGATATAATGGAAACTTTATCATGCTTTGGGTTGGGAGGGACCTTAAATACCATCTAGTTTTAGAACCCTTTCACAGGCAAGAGCAGTTTCCACAAGACCAGGTTGTCCAAAGTCCCATCTAGCCTGGTTTTGTACGCTTCCACGGACGGGGCATCCACAACCTCTCTGTCAACCAGCTCCACCGCCTCACCACCCTCACAGTACAAGATTTTTTCCTAATGCATAATCTACACCTATGCTACTTCATCTTCCTTGTCCTACCAATACCTGCCCTTGTGAAAATTCCCTCTCCAGCTCTCTTGCAGGCCCCCTTTAGGCACTAGGAGGGGCTCTAAGGTCTCCCTGAAGCCTTCTCTTCTCCAGGCAAAAACACGCAGCTCTCTCAGCTTGCCTACATAGAAGGAAGTGTTCCAGCATGGGATCATCTTCCTTCTTCCATCTCCTCAGGACTTGATTCCAACAGGTCAACATCTTTCGGGTGTTGAGGGCCCCAGAGCTGGACACAGTACTCCAGGCAGGGTCTCACAAGAACAGAGAGAAGGAGAATCACCTCCCTACATCAGAGGTATGTAAAGCACAGACAACGACATGTACAGGAAAACTCCAATATGCAGCACCATATGATGCAAAGGCTCCTATGCAATGAAAGTGGTTAAATCTCTAAAAAGATACCAACATTATCTTTCTGGTTAAAAATTTCTGGTCTAAAATTTCAACGCCTATATTTTTTTCTGAACAAATGGTGCAACTGAAGGCTCATGTACTGTGAGGGCAGAGTCTGGATCCTTCTGCCCTTCAAAAGTATTTTAAATATGATTAAAAGTACTTGCTCTGAATTGTTTTGAAGTAACAATTTCCTGGACAGGATTGGATTGACAGTTTAAGAAACTAATCTTCTACAAAGCAGATTTTACCATGCTAAGATTAAATAGTACAAGCATACAAACCTATTAAAACTCAAAGAAAACCCACAACATTGAGAGTAAAGCAACCCACGTCATTGTGATTTCTTTTAATTTTAGTTTGTTTGTTTTTCTTTATTGTTACAGTATCCTCACACAATTTTAATTACCATTTCTCCTTCATAGAAATATAAATTTTGGCATTCAGTATTCTGGACTGAAGTGGATCACTTCCTCAAGCTTGTTTTCTCTGAACACAAAGCTTGCACTCAATCAACTGAATTATTTTTTCAAAATAATGAATGCCTCATAGAAATATACTTTGACATCAAAATCAGTAAGAGAAGGAGCTCAAACACAACAGAATATCTTTCAGAATACATAAATAAAGTTCCTGAAACTACAACACAAAACAAATAACCAATTAAAGAGTACTTGTTAGAATGTGACTATTTACTTGTTTGTGAACATTTGCAAATATAAAATGTACTGAAATTTCTTGATGCAGAGTAATAAAATTTAAAAGGTTTTCATATGGGTTTATACCCAGTGTTTTTATTTCAATATCTTTTTTTATAAGACAGTGGTCCCTAAGTGCCTAAGTCCTCATAATGCGAGCTCACCAGACATTACTTGCCAGCTCACAGTTTGCAACATAAAGCTAGAATTTTTATAATGGGTAGTTTCACTGAATTCATGTAATGTTAAACCTAAGCAGACATGCCTGCAAAATCTCCAGTTACATGTACTGAGGCGGAGAAAAGGAACTTTCCACTTTTCATTCCAATGCCTCTTGCTGATTACAAGTCTTGCAATTTTTGAAAGAGATAGCATGAACCAATTTGCTTGAATCAGCAGAGGGATACAGGACTCTAAAGGTTCAGTGCAGTGTTTAGCACCATAAAGTTACAACTTTGCCCTGGCATCTGGAGAGATCATAAAAGCTGAAGGATGGAGGGAGAAACTCAAGCATGTCCCGGATAAAATTAAACTAGTTCCCCCAGATAGAAAAGGCTCATCAATGTGGTTTGAAACTGAGAGACCTGACATCAATTTAGACTTAGAGGGTTCCTCACCATGTGTAAATCAAGTGGCTTTGATGGCACCTAGAGCGCAGCTTCCAGCATGTTCCACAATGAAATCTACTTTAAACACCCCAAACCCACTATCTGAGCTCAACCAATAAACAGTAAATAAGAAGGAATTCTTTAAAATAATATTGCAACTCCAAAGCAAAACACTAATGAAGATATAGACATACCTGGTTGGAATTCTGCTATCCAAATGCTCAATGATTCCTTCAAAGAATTTGAACAGAGTAATGAGGTATGGATTCCTTCTGCAAAAACTTTATTCCCTTTTATAATCGTATATTTCCATTAATTTACCAGCTCAAATTTTGACACAGTTTCTCATGATTTTTTAGCAGTCTGCAAAGTATTATATTGCTTTTTGGATTCACACTTGGAGCCATTTAAAAAAAAACAACTTAACATCTCATTTACCACCCCACAGTCAATTTAAGCTGTACATTATATAGTAAACCCAGCAGTCAGTAATTTCATGATTGAGTTCCTTGAGAATTTTGGGGTGAATACCAATGATCTGGACTGTGAAGACTTGACAGACCATTGCTGATTTATTACTAATAATTTTATCAATTTTTCTATAAAATGTCCTGGTGTTTCTTATTAGAGAAATCTCTATGTATCCTATAGAGAAAGGTGCTACTGAGCTTTTCATGGAAAAATTCAGAATGGTTCATTAAACATAATCAACTTTTAAGATTCAAACACAACAGACAAAACCACTTTCTCAGCCCAGAACTGTACACTTAGCTTCTCCTCTCAAGCTTTCCTTCACTGCTTTCTAAAGCATTTATCAAAGTTTATGAAAACCACATTTTTATCAGGCTTACTTTTAAATAGCACAAAGGCAAGCCTGGAGATTTTACTTTTATTATTAAAGAGAGGGAGACAACTAGCCAAATATTGCTGGTATACAAAAGCATGTTTCCTTTACTAAATGGTGATTTAAAAATGCCTGAGGTCTTAATTTATCAAAATATGAAAGATCATTATTGTTTTTGCAGGTGGATTATATCTATAAAAAAGAATTGAGATAATTAAAGCTCTTAGAAATTAAAACCACAAAATAAAGAGTAGTATTATGATTAGCAATATCAGCAAAGAAAAAAAATAGGAATTTATAATGTCTGTTGACAAACATCAATTTTTACTCACAATGTGTCAGAAAGAAGCCAACTCTAGTCACTGACAACACCAATAAGTGCTGGTGAGTCACCAGCTGAAGAGAAGGTCATGAAAAAATCTGGCAGCTGACTAATAAGAATACTCATACACTTATTTATACAAAATGATTATGTAAGAGTCATACTTTTTGAGGTTGACTGTTGTGTCAATCATAGGATGGAGAGGAGTCACGGTACCAGGCTTGGCAAGTGTGTTCCCTCTATCATATTTGCCTGTACTCTCTCCCAGGGAGATGGACCTTGTTTTAACTTAACCCTCACATCACTGTAAAACACTGGGACCTCATGCATGACAGGCTCAGGTACGCTGAGGTGACACCCAGCAGTGCCACTTTCTGATGGACTGTGGCTCCAAAGCACAGGAGCTTTCACTGAGGGCCAGATGGGCACATCCCATGCACAATGCAGGAGACAAGGGAATTCTGCCTTTCTTATCTAAAAACTGTCTTTCCATCTAGGTCTGATCAAGAGGACTCTTGTCAAGAGAGTTAATGGAACTGGCTAAGCTTCAGCAAAATATATGTTCCTAAATTTCTCCTGGTTCAGAATATGTTCACATTTTAGACTATTACTTGTTTTACTGCAAGTCACTTGCACTAATAAACTAGTAAAGATATTATATCAATTCCAGCATTACAAGAAATGTATGTCTTCTCTCATTCATTAAAAAATCTGCATTTGATAATTCTCTGTTTTTCTTCATTTTTGTTTTCTTACTACTTTAACCCATGACTCTGCCACTACACCACTGATTGCTGGCACCTGCCCACCTTCTTTCCTCTCCTGTTGGTGCTCAGTACTTTTTTTTAGTTACTGTACAATTATATTCAAAGCCGCCAGTCAGGATGAAAAGTTCTCTCACTTCTATAAACAGTCAGTGAAAAGCAGCCTTTCCTATATCAGCAGATATCAGCCACAAAAAAAAAAAAAAAAAAATAAAGGGTATTGTAGTAACAAAATGCAACAGGTGTTCCACAGAAATAGTAAAGAGTTTTATGATCCTCATTACAAGTGAATAACTGAGTTTTATAAATAGTTCAACCTCTTATAGGAAATATAATGAAACGTTTTTAAATTAGCCTTGTGTTTCTGTTGATATACTTCAGAGCAATATTGGCCTCGAGATCCCTTAATGCTTTTTAATAAAGCATACAAGATGACATAAGAAAAATTAAAAGTCAATTTAAATACACTTAAAAGATTTCAATTTGTACATGTTAGTGGAGTAAATTACAGTTAATGTGGTAAAGTTCTGGGGTTTGTTATTTCTAAAATGATGCAATTAGCCTCCAAGTTCAAACTGAATGTTACAGTATAACTATTTTTAGCAAGTAAAAAATCACTTTACATCTACAGTTAATTGCAGTTAATTTGGCCTTTGAGATATAGCAGTTTGAAAGCAATAATGATTTTTAATGACAATGACAACAGCAAATACATAAACTACAGAGAGTAAAAATGAAACACCCATGGAGTCCAAGAGTGCCTGTCTACCTTTTTTGCCTTTCTCATTAAATTACACCGCAGAAAGATGTTTCAAATTGATGTGTGAAGCAAAGGTGAAAACATAAAAAAGGAGTATTTCAAGCACTTCAACTTCTCATAATTACTCTTTACTTCTTGCAATCAGTGAAGTATGTGTCAAAATCAAAACAGTTTTTAACACCAAAAATCTTGTTTGGTACCTACTGAGCTCAACCAGTCAGTCATCATTCTCCACAAGCACACACAGCCCTGAACTGACACTTGCACATGCACCAAGATGACCTTGGGAGTCCCTTCCAGCCTCAGCCACTCTGGCCTATCCAGCCTGAAACACAATTTTACCTTTCACAGAGTTCACTTCTCCTCTTGCTCCACTTCCAAGAAAACAGAGATCTATTCAGAAATAATTAAATGCCTCAGAAGAAGGAAAAAAGTACTCCTTCTAAATACAGAAAAAATACCCAACCTGGTTTTGCAGCTTCACTTAGCAAAATTTTTGCTGAATATTTAATAAGTGAAATATTTAAGCAAACGTTTAAACAGCTCATCAGAAGTGGCTATGCAATCACCATCACTCAAATATCTCCAAAATTATGACTTGTAAAAAAAAGAACAATAGAAAATAATTTAAACAAGCTTTTGGTACAAATCTCAGATTAGAAGTACAGTAGGACACAAATGAGATGTTTCTCCTTTTATCCTTGCATTCTTGTCATCCCTTTCAAAAATTCTTTTCAAGATAAACGGAGGAGTAGGATTCCCATTTCTGTCATCAGCATGGTCATGAAGTGAACAACTCTCTGCAAAACTTATTCGGATCTCCTGTCATGTGGCTTCAGAAAAAAATCTGAATATGATAAGATTTTTTATATTCTTCCATTCCAACACACCATATGCACATAAGTAAGTATTCCAGAGTTGGGAAGTAGATGGTGCTGGCTTTCAGTGTATTATCTCACCTATTATGTTATTTACTCCCCTAGGTCACACCTTACAAGCATCAGATATTAGCCTTAGTGAGGGCAGTACACTGAAGGGTGCAGGGGAGCCATAGCTGGTAATTCCCACCAGCTGTCCTCTGTTTACTGGGGAAACTGAAATGGAACAAACTTGAAAGGTTGCTTAGTGCAATTAAGGGCATGTATAGATAAGCAACAAGACATTCACAAACATTTGTTGAATCCTTGCAGAGTCTAGGAAACAAATCATGAATCTGAAATGTATATGCACAGTGGAGTCAAAGCTTAGTGAACAGGAGTGGCAAAGCTGACTATAGAAATAAGAGTAGTTAATCACAGAAATTTCTTGGTAATGATGATTACACTGGATTGAAAAATTATACAGCGGATTTATGTATTTTATATGAGCAATCTGTTGCAGCTATATAATGAAGAGTAACCCAAGGCAGAAGAGGGAGTAAGTGAAATTCCCATGTTAGCTAGAGTTTCAGCAGGGGAAAATGTGATTGATATGGGTCCAGGGTTCATTACATTTTCACAACTGTTAAAGAAAATTACACGAAAGACAATATTCAGATCTTTAACCAGCTGCAAGATATAAAAGGAAAAATATAGAAATTTTTTTAAACAATTTGCTTAGAAAAATACAAAAAGATGACAATAAAAAATACCGTGTAAATGTGTAAAATATGTTGAAAACCCCCTTCTTTTCTACAGCAAGTACTGATTGTTATCAATTGCTGAATTAAAATGTCAAAATATATATGAAGATGACCATTTACATCAATATAACATGGTATAGTCAATGAAATAATAAAACACTTACCCTGGGAAAAAAAATTGTCTGCTCCATAAAGTAATTTCCTATAAATTTTGCCAGCAGTTTCCAGTTCTATATCCCATTACATTCTCAGTACTGAGAATATAAAGTTTATTAATAATTATGTTTATTAATAATTATGCTTCACTTATATTTTTGCTCAGTATAGGAACCTATATATTCTTACAGAAATAAATTTGTCATAAGAAGCACTTTGACGTGGATGAATTAACCCTCTGTTGCACCCTGGAAGTGAGTAATCCAGGTCTAGAATTCCTGGGAAAAACGAAAAAACAAAAAAAGTAACCCAAAGTAATGGTACCTGCAAGTGGTTTTCACTGTAAGACTAAAGCCACAGAGCAGAAGAAAAAAAAAACAAAACACCAAAACAAAAAAACCCAAACAAACCAATCAAAAAAAACCCAAAAAACCAACCAACCAACCAACCAACCAACCAACCAACCAACCAACCAACCAACCAACCAAAAAAACCCCCAAAAAACCCAAAAAAAGCCAAAAACAAACAAACAAACAAACAAAAAAACAAACAAACAAAAAAACAAACAAACAAAAAAAAAAAAAACCCACACCAAAAAAAAAAGATCTTTTTTGCCCTAGGCTTTAAACTATGTACTTTAAAAGTTGGTTTTGGTCTTTTTTTTAAGTGGAGAGTGATGGGAGTAGGTTGGGGGTTTTGTCTTGGTTATTCTTATCTCATTTGGGTATTTACTAGTCAGAAGCACCAGAGTGCCTTATGTCTCTTTTAGTGCAGCATACTCCAGTCTGGTTTTATCCTTAGCACAGAAAACTTGAAATATAATTTTGTACTCAATGTTTTGATTGCTCTAGGCTGAACTGGGTGTGCTATATGTCTATGTAAAGTTGTTTCTAAGCCAATGGTTACACATTTGAAAAGGTGATTCCTGTAGGTGATCAGTTTACAGTGTGAATGTAAGTTAGCATTATGTAACTATATTTACTTAGTACTTTTTCTTTATTTATGCTTTCTACATCAGTTTATTATCACTAGCAACTGTGATATTACTATTTCTGGTCATTTCTTCACAGCTGAGACAGTTGAGAGAATAATCTCTACTGAACTTGTTAAAAATTATAACCCGTAGGCTTTGCTATTACAGAATCATAGAATATTCTGAGTTGGAAGGGAACCATCAGGATCAACAACTTCAACTCCTGGTCATGCATAGGACACCCCAGGAGTCACACCATGTGCCTGAGAGTGTTGCCCAAACACTTCTCGGCTCGGTAAGGTTTGGTGACTGCTGCCCTGGGAGCCTGCTCTTCCTCTGGGGGAAGGACCTCTTACTGATACTCAACCCACACCTCCCTTTCATGCTACTTCCTCGAGTCCTGTCACTGACCCCTTTGCCCCTTCTCTTCCCCTCTCTGGGAAGTTGTAACTGCAGTGAGGTCTGCCCTCAGTCTCCTCCAGGCTGAACACACCAAGGGCCCTCAGCCCCTCCTCACACGGCTTCACCTCAAGGACCAGCTTCACCATCCTCACTGCCCTCCTTTGGATGCTCTCTAACAGCTTAATTGCTTTTTTTATTGTGGCACCCAAAATTCGCCAGCACTGGAGGTGAGCCCTCCCCAGAGCAGAGCAGAGCAGGACAATCCCCTCCCTTGCCTGGCTGGCCATGCTGGGCCTGATGTCCCCAGGACAC